>CAUYRH010085059.1:0-104229 GCA_963574655.1 Perodicticus potto
AAAATACAAGGTAAAATTTCTATAATTTTGATTCTGTTGAGGTTTTTTTTGTGTCCTAGGATATGATCAATTTTGTAGAATGTTCCACAGGCCGATGAGAAGAATGTATATTCTTTATCTGTGGGATGGAGTGTTCTATATGCGTCTATCAAGCACAGTTGTTCTAAGGTCTCATTTAAGTCCCTTATATCTTTGTTTAATTTCTGTTTAGAGGATCTGTCCAGCTCTGTAAGAGGAGTGTTAAAGTCCGCTGTTATTATGGTATTATAGGATATCATATTGCTCAGACTGAGTAAGGTCTGTTTCAAGAATCTGGGAGCATTTAAATTGGGTGTATAAATATTTAGAATTGAAACGTCTTCTTGTTGTATGTTTCCCTTGACCAATATAAAGTGACCATCTTTGTCTTTTTTGACTTTAGTTGCTTTAAATCCACATGTGTCTCAAAATAAGATTGCAACTCCTCTTTTCTTCTGAATTCCATTTGCCTGAAAAATTGTTTTCCAAGCCTTAACATGGAGTTTTAATTTGTCTTTTGAAGCTAGGTGTGTTTCCTGCAGACAACAAATGGATGGCTTGTGTTTTTTAATCCTGTCAGCCAATCTATGCCTCTTTAGTGGGGAATTGAAGTCATTAACATTTATTGAGATAATTGATAAGTGTGGTAGTGTTCTATTCATCTCATTTTGTGAGAGTCCATTGCTTAGTTTTATCTTTTGCATCAGTGTGGAAGTTAGGCTCTGACGTTTAATTTCTGAGTTCTTATTTTGCTGTTGATCCATTGTGATGGTCAGTGTGTAGAACAGGTTTGAGTATTTCCTGTAGAGCTGGTCTTGTTGTGGCCAATTTCCTCAATGTTTGTATATCAGTAAATGATTTGATTTCTCCGTCAATTTTAAAACTTAGCTTTGCAGGATATAGAATTCTGGGCTGGAGATTTTTCTGTTTAAGTAGATTAAAGGTAAATGACCATTGTCTTCTTGCTTGGAAAGTTTCATTGGAGAAGTCTGCAGTCACCCTGATAGATTTGCCCCTGTAGGTCAACTGGCACTTACTCATGGCAGCTTGAAGAATCTTTTCTTTTGTCTTGACTTTGGACAGGTTCGTCATTATGTGTCTTGGGGAAGCTCGGTTAGAGTTGAGGCAACCTGGGGTCTGCTATCCCTCCAGTGTTCCCAAACCGGTCTCACCCTATGCCCCTGAGGGCTAAGGCTGCAAGGTGTCTCAGTCCCTGCCTTTAGGCTGCTCAATCTCTAGATTTCTCACTCCCACCTGATGTTTGTTCTGCGACCCTGAGGGTGGAGCTTGCCAGGGCATCCTCTCACAATAGCTGCACACAGCCCACAACCAAACTCTAGAAGCTCCCTCTGCCTCACTGGCCCAGTCTGGGGACCCAGACAGCACTCAAAGACCTCCACACTCTTGCCCAAGTTCTCCCAAGGCAGTTCAACAGTGTGCCAAGTCCCAAAGAAATCCAAACAGCTGACAGGTAAGGTCTTTCCAGTTTGCAATCTCACTGCTGCTGCACCCACAGCTGCCGGCAGGATTAGACCAAACAAACACACACAACCACTTGCCAGATCTCCACTGCTTTTGCCTTCCTCAGGGGGTCCAGAAGTCTCACACTGTCTCCCTGCATCCCTAAAGGGATGTTTCTGGGAAGATTCCACCAACCAGAGTTGCTTGAAGTCTTCTCTCCCCAGTCTCACCATGCTCAGTTGCAAGGAAGCTGTTACTCTGCCACCATCTTGCTCCCTCTGGCCTGGAAATGAAATATGTTGATTGACTAAAAATCAAATAGTACAAAAGTGTTTTCACAAAAATGGACAGCTTACAGTGGGTTATCAGTCTTTGAATTCATCTCCAGAGACAACCATTTCTAGGAATTTTTTTTTTTTTTTGTGACAGAGTCTCCCTCTATCTATAGAACTCTGAGTAGAGTTCTATGACATCATCATAGCTCACAGCAACCTCAAAATCTTGGGCTCAAGAGATCCTCTTGCTGGAACTATAGGTAGCTGGGACTACAGGCATATGCCACAATGCCTGGCTATTTTTCTATTTTTAGTAGAGACAGGGTCTAGCTCTTGGTCAGGCTGGTCTCAAACTCATTAGCTAAAGCAATCCACTGGCTTTAGCCTCCCAGAGTGCTAGGATTACAGGCATAGGATAGGATAGGATATTTTAAAATGCATTTTTCCCAGAAATATTCTCAGAATATATAAGCATATATGCATACATAAGATCCTGGTGTATATGTATGTATGTATGTGTATATATATATATATTTTTATTTTTTTGTATGTGTGCAATTCTCAGTTGCACAAATGGGAATTGCTGGTACATGACTTGTCTTAACAATGTCTTCAGGATCCCTCCTAATTAGCAGATGCAGGGTTGCCCTTTTTGTCATTAGTACCAGTTTATCAATCTTTGTATTATGGACATTTGGGTCCAGACAGTCTTTTGTTTGGAGGGGCTGTCCTGTGCACCCTGGGATGCTTAGCAATGCCCCAGCCTCTACCCAGGACATGCCAGTTACACCTCCTCAGTTGTGAAACTAATAATGTCTCTAAACATTGCCGATGTCCCCTGGAGCATCCCTTGGCTGAGCACTTCTGCTCTTGAGGATCCTATATCATAAATATGTACTCCCTTTTCATAAATATTTAGATACTCTCAACTTTTGAGATCACAAAAAACACTGCACCAAGTCTTCCAAATCCATGTCTTTGAGAAAACGGATAAGCCAATCTGTAGGATAAATTCCTGGATAAATTCTTAGCTCCAAGGGAATGTGTACTTTACATTTCTATATAGATATTACCAGATTGCCCTTCTTTCTAGATATTTAACATATATCTTTCTAGATATACAACCAATTTGTAAGAATTGCTTGCTGATCTTGGGGTGGAGGAGAGGACAGGTGGAAGCTCAACGTGTGTGTCAATTACATATTCAAAAACTCTAAAGAGGATGACAGCAGCATAGCCATCAATTGCACTGACCATGCTTCCCTGGAGGAGAAGGTAACTTATTGAATGCGGATTTCAAGGCAAAGGGGAGGAGGGAGAGGGAGAGAGGATGGAAGGCAGGAAAGCAGGAGGTGGAGGGGAAGTAAACATTTACTACACGTCTCTGTGTCCAGCTGCTGTGATATGCGCTTTACATATGTTACCTCCAGTGTGTTAGGAATTATCATGATGGCCCCTGCAGGGATTGGCTTAGGTCTCTGGGCACAAACCCAAACCAGGCGAGCAGGCTTATTTAAGAACCAAACAGTTCCAACATCAGTGTAGAGGCTGTTGCTTTTGTACAAAGGCCAGAGCCACCTCCTCAGCAGTCTGGAGGCAGACTCTGTTTCATAGTGAGTGTATTTTATTCAAATAGCCCATTCCTATAGTCCTTTCAAGGGTCCTGCCATAGATGCTTAGGCTAGTCACAACACAGTGGCTGGAAGGTTGGCTTGGTTTACAGACACGGTTCACTTGGCCCCTGCAATTTACTAAATCCTGAAACAACATTTAAAAATTGAGAGATGTCATACAAAATCTTAGATTCTTATTTCTCGTTAGAAAGATGAAAGTCTCTAGCCCTGAGTGGACAACCCATCTGACAACAACTGGCATGAGATGAATGAGTAGCAATTTATCCTCCTCTCCACCCCTCCCTATTGCCTCTCTGAGAGACAGGTTGCCATTGCACCCACACCATGAAGTTCATCTGCTTGAGGAGTTTTTTGCTGTAGATGTGCCTAAATACTGGAGAAACAAAAGCTAGATGGAAGCCACCCACTCCTAGAAAAATAGGAGAGAAATAAATCTTATTTCTGTGTTTCTCAAAGCTGTATTACTTTAGAATCACCTGAAAAATTCTTTTTAAAAAAATGATGAATGCTTGAATCTCACCTCCTCATCTTCACTGATTTGTGAAAGGTCCCAGGCATCTGAAGTCCTTAAAGGCCCCCTAGTAATACTTATTTAGAAGAAAGATTGACCTACCTGAGTCCTAATCTAGATCACAATTGGTATAAGCTGGCACCTGTAAGCAACTGAGCATTGCATTCCCTGCTTCAAGCTAAGCAAGCTTCCCCCACTTCTTATGCAGCTTGTCCCTTAAGTCTAGTTCAGCGCAGTTTAGTGTATAGACAAAGCAAAGCACAGGCCAGGACATAACAAATGCTAAATAAAACTCCAGTAATTGCTTACTCACCTGGAGTCCAGGCCATTCCTCCTTTCTCTTCACATTTTACCTAACTAACCCAGTCCATACTTCCACATACCGTATCTATTCCTATTTATTTTGCTCATTTCTTCTTCTCATTAGCAATAACAGTTTGTAAATCAACAAACTGGGTCTCAGAGAGCTCAGTGAACTTGGGGAAGATCAACTTCCAGTAAGCGGCAACTGGGACTCAACACAAATCTTGCTGATTGCAAAAGTCCCATGCTCTTTTCACTACACTAATTTGTCCCACAGTATCCTTCCCTCTTCTCTTATTTTTGGAAGTCCTTTAACTGGAGACAAAGCCATTTATTTCACAATGAGAAAGAGAGCCTGGGGGAAAATGCCTCTGAAGGGGGCAAAGTAATAAAATAAAAAGGACACTGATGTACAAATGACTAATTACACATCCTTTTGTGAGAGTCGATGGGGATTAAACATTATGACACTACTTTAGTCTGGTTATAAGAGTTGTTCATTGGAAGAAATTTGGAAAAATAGAGACAAATAGATGGAAGAAAGTTTTAATCATTAGGGAATTACCACTCTTAAAAACCTTTCAACATTTTGATGTTGTCCTTCAATTTTTTCTTCTTATCTATTTATCTCAAAATTGAGATCATGTGGTAGATACAATTTTCTCTCTCCAAATTCATCACCTAACATTATTACACTGTTTCACCAATTCATTGAAAAGTCCTTGAAAGATGACTAATGGATGTGTAATATCTTGTTGTGAAGTACTGGTACAATTCATTTAACCAGTTTTAGTGCAGGATGCTAGAGATAATTTTGAAAGATGTGAGGGTATTTTATAAATGGATGATGGAACAGAGGGCTTCTCTGCCCAGCTCCCTATCAATATTCACTGACCTGGTTTGCTTCCCAAGAACCACAGCTGTAGCTGTTCCATGCTCATGGTTGACTATTTGATTTGGATTTCACTGAATCTTCAGAAACTTTGGATTATGCCAGTCTTTAAAGAGAGCAATATTGAACTTAGAATAGGAGGAAACAGAGTCAAAGAGGGATTATTTATTGGGTTGGAAATGCATAGATGCTTCTTTTTCCTTTTGAGAACATCTACAAGTGGGTAGTCAGCCTTCTCTAATGGGGCACACAGAGAAGATGAATCTGGCACTTGAATATCTTATTTTTTTTTATCTAGCACTATCACTAATTAATTATGAGATTTTAAACTACAATGTTACAGCATTATTTATTAATCATTATATTCTTAATATTAAGCACAGTATATAATAATGTATAAAATAAATAATTCATATTCTAGTTGATTTGGAATATAAATACTAATATTTCAGATTCCTAGTTTTTCATTTATAAAATAAAAGATTCTCTGTAGTCCTCTTCTGTGATAAAAGCATTATTTATTCTTCACTTTATTTACCTATTTAAGAAATATTTATTAAATGCTTGCTGTATTTCATGCACGTTGCTAGTTGCTGCTGGTATAAAATCATATTACTATGTCTCACCATGAGAGCAAGTCATAGAAACATAATTTATAAGGAAGTAGAAAGGTTTTCCATTATGGAAGAATGTGCAGGGTGATCAGGGTCATGTTGAGAGAATGTGTTTTCCTAAGAGGGAATGGGAAGTCTGGAGAAGGGTGGCAGAGAAGACTCTTTATTGTCATAACACCTGAGATAAACCTTTCTGGGCAGAGAACCTGAGAAGGGGCACATTGAAAATATAGGAGCACAGGCGTGTGGAACAACATCATGTATTCAGGGAGTGACTGGAATTTAGGTTTGGTTTTTTAGTTTATCCACCCCACAAACATTTAATGGATCCCAAGAGTGCTAGGCATTACCCAGAACCCTGGAAACAAAATTGTGATCTACAGAAATATGCATCTTGACTTCAGCATGCTTAAAGTTTTGGTCGAAACACACCAAAGACAAATATTCACACACACACACACACGCAATTATATAAATGCAAGTAGTTATAAGAATTAGGAAAGAAAATGCTTGGAGTAATCTAACAGGCTTCTCTGGGGGAACGTGATATTTGATCAATGTGCAAAATATCTCTGAGAAAAGAGTAGAAAATGGTAATTTGATGATTTTTGGATTTATGGTGTCATATGGCTGAAGCATAGGACCAGAAGGATTGACACCAGCTGAGTCTGGACTCGAGATCTGGGCCCAGTCAATAAGCCTGTGGATTGTCTTTGGCCCTAACTAAATCTTATTAAGATCTTTGGAAGCACTTGTCATTTACTAATTCAGTCTTTAAGTCCTATGGCATCTGTCCTATACTGTACCTACTTCCCAAGTTTCTTCTTTTGTTCTGTTTCTTCTCAGAAGTGGACCTTCTGGATTTTCTACCAGCTCCTTCCTTTCTAAGAAATGTCCTTTGACCACTCTCAGAGTCACATGTGTTGACTCTTGGTGACTGACCTCAGGGATGCACATGAACTACAGCTGGTCAGTCACAGTACCACTTTCTTTAGGTCATAGTTTATTGGTCCTAGTGAATAGAGAGGATTTTCCAATAAGTTTCTTCTCTGATAATTTTTCTTGATTTATGATTCCAAAGGATGCATGGTAACCCCCATCACATGCAACACCAGTAATATATCATTTATTGACACCAACAACTTTTGAGCAGAGAAATAGAATAGGATTACCTGGGCCCTCATAGTTGTACCTGGAATATACCTGAATAATTGGTAGTGTACATGTGGAACAAGAAGGTCCAGGAAACACCACCAACCACCTTCACACTATACTGCCTAGCAGGCGTCCTTAAATTTTTTAAACAGGGGGCTAATTCACAGTCCCTCAGACCGTTAGTGGGCTGGACTATAGTTTTAAAACAAAAACAAAAAAAACTATGAACGAATTTCTATGCACACTGCACATATCTTATTTTGAAGTAAAAAACAAAACGGGAACAAATACAATTCACACCGCCGCATGTGGCCTGTGGGCCGTAGTTTGAGGACCCCTGGCTAAGGGAATGTAGAATGTATCTACTGTCTGCAAGTCACAAACAATAGGTATCTGGTTACTTGTGGAGCTGGGAGCTGGGATGGGAGGTACGAAGAATACTGCAGGTTAGGTCTGTACCCACATCCCCCCAGGGAGAGTCGTGAAATTCTTCTTGCTAGTATCACCAATATCATCAGCGACCTTGTCACTCCTCTGGAAACTTGGCTTAGTCCAGTTTACTGCTGAACTCTAAGAAAACAAAAGTAGTAAACAAAACAAAACCAAACCAAAAAATGGCATTGGTCCAAGTTAGCATTTTCAACGCCAAAGAAGGCTAAAGAGACTCACTTTAATAATCCAAACATCAACTTGCATAGCACCTGCGAAGTCCCATTGACATAGCCCCTGTTTCCTGGGGCTTTCGGAATTCCCTGGATGGAGTGGAAGTTCTAGAAAGAATACAATTCCTCATAAACCTTGTGTAGAGAAAATGCTTCCTTTAGCTGAGAAATCTTTTCCTTCAGACCGTATGTGAGAAGAACAAATGCCCACCCATCCCAAATATGGACCACAGACAGGACAGACGTCAGAGCCGGCCAGGTTCGCACTCCCAAAGAAGTGGGATTTCCCATCTGCAATACACTCTTAAGGTTACGCTTCTAAATGGAGAACTTATATTCTCCTCTTATGTTACTCCATAAATGAATTAAATACTCATTTGGAGGGGATGAAGAGGAGAGATGTTAACAAGCATAATGCAGAAAAAGCTCAAAATAATTGTGTAGCTAATTAGGTTTAGAAAATGCCATGCTAAACATATGCAAGACTTTTCAGGACCTTTAAAACCTTAGCTCATGTTGACACTATCTAAAAAGGCAAAACTATTACAATTTCCAAAATTTACTTAACTAAGGAAACTTTTTCCCCCCAACTCAGATTGTTGAAGGACTAATCCTTATAATTCCACTAATACTAATGGAGCATTTAATATGTGCCAGAAACTGTAGTAATTGCTTTACACAGATTGTCTCATTTAATACTCATGAAGAGGCTTAGAAGTAGAATCTGTTACTCTCCTCATTTGATGCGGACAAAATTCCGCATGTGTAGCATCTTTACCAAGTTCATGCTGCTTGGGCATAGAGATGCTTTCATTTGAACTGAGGTAGTCTGACTCAAGAACTCGTGTTGATGATTAGTCATCTGATACTGCTACTCCTAGTTCTGTAGAATGACATGAAGAAAAGCTAACACGGAAAATTTAACTCTAACAATTTTTGTTTTCTATATGAGTTAGTCTCTAATAACCTGAATTGTGCTATTTTGAAAAATATGTTTTTCCTAGAAACACTTTGGTCTATTAGAACCAGAGATCATAAGTCATATTTTAGATGGATTCTCCAATATTTCTAGAAGGAAAATTATCAAATACTATTTTCTTAAAATACCTTCTAGTTATCCAATTCCTTTTTAATTAAAATCTTTCTGAAGTAGTGCACTGGATGTACAATAACTTTCATAACACTGCAGTCAATCAGAAGACCTAAATCATCACCAGCCTGTTTTCTAGACACTTTCATGTAGTATTTCCAAAGACACTCAAATCCTTAAAGCAGCTTTAACTCAATGAGGTAAATGTTCTCTTACAGAGTCCAAAACCAAAGCAGCTTTTAAACCAGGAATCTGACATAATTTGCTCTGAATTCTGTCCTGAAGAGATATTTTGTTTTCTTTGGCTCTATTTACTTAGTGAGTTAACCATGATGAACAAATATATTTTTTCAAAAGAATACAAATAAATCTGGCATCAGTGGGAGAAGACATTTGCATGTTATGAATCTGACAAAGGGATAATAGCCAGAATCTATAACTCAAGCAAATCAACAGAAAAGAGCAAACAACTGTAGTAATTACTGCACAAGAGACATGAACAGAACCTTCTCCCAGGAAGAGAGATGAATGGACAACAAACCCATGAAAAAAATGCTCATTATCCCTAGTCATCAGAAAAAAACAATTTGTGATATCACCTGACCCCAGAAAGAATACCCCACATCACAAAGTCCCAAAGCTGCAGATACTGGTATGGGTATGGAGAGAAGGGAACACATTAAATACTATTGGTGATTACAAACTATTACAGCCTCTTTGGAAAGAAGTATGGGGAATCCTCAAAGAGCTATGATCCCATTAACAGATCCTTACCTAGAACAAAAAGAAATGATTTTATCACAAGGACATTTGCACTTGAATGTATATAGCAGCTCAATTCACAATTGCAAAGATGTGGAAACAACCTAAGTGCCCATCAACTCATCAATGGATTAGTAAACTGTAGTATATGTATACCATGGAATATTATTCAGCCACTAAAAGGTGGAGACTTTACATCTTTTGTATTTAGTTGGATGGAGTTGAGGAATATTTTCCTTAGTGAAGTATTTCAAGAATGGAAAAGCAAGCATCCCGCGTAGTCAGTACTAATTAGAAACTAGTAGATGAACAATTATAGCCCTAAATAAGAGAATTAATTTCAAGAAAGGATATAGGGTAAAGAGGAGAAAAGGGTTTAGTAGGCTTCTGCCTATAGGGCCCAATGTAGGGTCATAGGGCACATCTCCTGAATGAAGGACTGAAGTACATCTTGGACTTTACCCTACAAACACAAACTACGTAGCATAATCTTATGTACCCTTAGGTTAATAAAAAAACAAAAAACAAACAACAAAACAAAAAAACTAATAAAGCCAGCATCCCTTTAAACATGGTGGGATGGGGCAGGAGGCTCCTGGTGTGTGACAGGCAGGGGCAACCTGTGTTCACTACAGGCCCATCTCAGTCTCCCCATCCTCCTTCCTGTCCCAACTTCCATGAAGTGGGATAGGCATGAACTATGGCCAGCCTTGTTGCAGAACAGGTTACAGCAAGAGGATGACATAGCATTTCCAGGACTCCAGAGAAAAGAAGAACCTCTGCTTCTTTTTTAGAGCACAGATAATACCCCGTTTATGAGATTGACACTTTTCCCTATTCCTAGGGTTAAAAACCTTCCTTCCTTATTTCTTCCTAGCCATGACAATTCTCTTCTCCAGACCCTAGACAGTGCTTCCTTTTTCTCATATATCAGGTGACGACTTTATTACTGAACTTTAGGGGTCATAGAGGCCTCCCACTTGTCTTTCTACATCTTCCTTTGCCTTTACTCCACTATGACCCTTTCAAGTAGACTATTCTGTTCCTTGCCCTGGTTTCTACTGAGTTTTGTCTCAGAGACATCCTTCTGGAATTTATTTTTTTTTTAGCTTGACTATATTCCACCCCAATTTCTATGCAACACTAAAGTGATACCTCCCTCATGCCTTGCTTAGTAGGTACAATTTTACATTAATTCTTTTTGTTTTTTTCTTCTGTCCTTACTGTGTGCCTGGTATTCTAAACATAAGTGATATCCACAACAATGAGGTCACACAGGATGCCTGTCCTCAGAGCTTATGGTCTAGTAGAGAAACAAAGGTTAATTACAATGTACATGACAAGTGGTGGAGGTAAATATTGGTGATATGGGAATAAGAGTAGGTCCCTTAACTGACATTTCTGGGATTAGGGATGTCTTGCTGGATTAAATGAGCAGGTAGAAGACAGTAAGGTGAAGTAGGTGGATGTAATAACCAAGGAAACAGGGTTTATTTTTTATTTCTCTTCCTATTTTTGGCAGCTTTATAGTTAATTCACGTACATGGTGAAATTTTTCAAAACATAGAAAATGATGAAGAAGAGAAAAACAATTATCTTTAGTCCTTCCATTTAACAATCATTAACTATTAAAATTATGGCATTTTGGTCTAATCTTGGTTGTGTGTGGAAGAAGGAATAATGTAGAGATAGACTAATTTTTACATTTTTCAAATTATTTACTGTGGATGCAATTTTGAATACTGCATTTTTTTCACTTACAATTGTACCATAGTCTTTGTTTCATCCCATTAAAGCTTTCATAACCATTATTTGAATGGCTCATTTGATCTTTCTATGTGAGTTTGTCCTGGTTTCTTTCACTCCTGTGTTCATACCGTCATCTCCCTGCCTCCAAATAAAACTTGCCTTCTTGGCACTCCCTTGGAATGGATACTATTAGTCCCATGTGTACTCTCCACCATGTGCGTGAATTTAGAGTGACCTGGTGCCCCCAGACGGTTAGATCAAAGATGCCTGAAGACAGGGCATTTCAGGAGTCCTCTTTCATGGCCTTTGAGACTGCCTTCCACGAGCGCTGTTCCTGACTAGTCTATTGATTGATGTTCTTTTAAAGTATAAACAGGATCAAAAGTTGACACACTGGCTGTATCTACTCTGAACCTCATTTGACTCCTTTCATTGGGCAATACTAAATACCTCACACGGTGAGTTATTGATTTTGTTAGTAGTCATTTGTCCTGGAACTTCCCGCTTTGTCAGGGTTAGGATAAGGGTGAGGACATCATGTGCCAGGTATCTGCTGTATTTCCCTTCTTGCTAAAACAGTTAATTCAATGACAAGTGAATTGCCGTTAATGCAAAATCCATGTGCTGAACTTAGCATTAATATTACATCTGTCATCCCTAATATTATAATCATTATCACTATTATCAACATTATCATTATCACAGATACCATTTGCAGTATGCTTCCCACGTACCATTGTGCTTAGCACATGTCCCATATTATCTTATTGGAATTTCAAAATAACCCCCTGAGGTAATGTATTATTTGCATCCCTACTCCCAAATATTTAAGTAAAAGAGCAGCTAATAAGTGAAATGGCTGGGCTGATGGTTGAACCAGATTTATTGATTCTAGGATGTATAATTTCAAGAGAGAAAGAATATGATAATGTATTTGTGTGTGTGGTGTGTGCTTTGCGCATGCAAGACAGAGAGAGAGAGGGAGAAAGAAGGGAGAGGAGCGGAGAGGAGAGGAGAGGAGAAGGGAGAGAATCAGAGATGGGAAAATATTCTTACTTTAGGAAGACTTGAGATAGCTCAGTAGATTTTATGTTTATTCTTTCTAGAAAGACATCAGGCAAAAGACTGATGGTATTGGCATTGAGAATCCACAGACTTCTATGGAAAAGAAGGATATAGCTCATTTGCTATCATAGATTCTATTTCCCCACAAGTGTTATGATGGTTATTCTGTTTTCTGCACTAAACACAGAAAACCAATGTACAGAAAACATAGAGATGGTTAATGCCCCCTGCCCTGGAGGCATGCAGATTCTAAGACTCATCCCAGGTCCTTGTCTACCCTCATCACCTTGAGTGTGGGAGGATATGTGACTTGCTTTTACTGAGTAAAAATGGCCACAGTGAGGGGAATATAACATTTGTGACTGTTACATAATGTAAGATGCTATCTTGCTAGCAGGCTAATTCTTGAGACTCTCTTTGCTGGCTTTATGAAATAAATGACCTTCTTGGGGAAGGCTTCATGGAAAAGAGTTCTGGGCAAACTTTAGGATCAAGGGTGGCTTCCAGCCAACCTCCAGCAAGAAGCTGGCACCACAGTTTTACAACCTCAAAGAAATACATTCTGAGAACCATTTAGGTGATCTTGGAAATGAATTCTTTCCATTCCAGTTTCCAGAGGAGAATGCAGTCCACCTCACATCTTGACTGTAAACCTTGTAAGACTCTGAGTGGAAGACCCGGCAAAGCTGTTCCCAAACTCCCACAAAAACTGTGAGATAATAAATGTGTGCTCATCTAAGCTGCGAAATTTGTGATAATTTGTTATGTAGTTGTAGGTAACTAATGCTGCAATTGAGTACAACCCTCCTTTTCTTTTCCTTCCACTGAATACTGATTCATTCTAATACAAGTCATACGACCTCCATATTGTTGGTATAATGGATCATTTTATGGGCTATCTCAGTGACATTTCTGTTAATATTTGTGGAAAGCATTTACTTCATTGGATGTATGAATATAAGTCAATGTGGAACTTTTTCAAAATACAAATACAGATGGGCAGGCCCTACCTAAGAGATATTGATTAGATCTGAGAGTCTAGAGGTGGGACCTGAGACTAAGCATTTTTAAAAGGCAACACAAGTGATTCCAGGGGCATCCTTCAACAGTAAGTGCATTCCTAATCTCATCCCTTCTGTCGTGATATGCTTTCCCCAAAGAAAGGTGTTCTCCAATGTCCAGGGTCATTTACCTTGTTTCCATCCACATGCTTTCATCAGCCAATATGCTTGATCGTCATAGTTTTATAAGCAGCGATATGTCAACAGATCCTAAATCTCTATATTCACCCTTTATTCATACCTTAAAATACATATAGCTGACAAGCTGCTGAGAAAACCCAGCTTGGTGTTTCCAGCCTTCCTTAACTCAGCACGTTGAGAGTTGAACACATCATCCCATCCTCACTCTTTGTCTGCCTTCCCTCTGGATTCTCCCTCTCAGTGGCATCCCTTTTCATGTATTTATTTTTAGAGACCGGGTCTTACTATGTTGCCCAGGCTGGTCTTGAGCTCCTGGGCTCAAGTGATCCTCCTATCTTAGCCTTCACAGTTACTTGCTACCATGCTCAACCTCCTTTTTATAGATCATAGATTTTTCAACCAGCGTGCCATAAGAGGATCTTAGTTGTGATGTGAAAAATTCTTAAAGCTCATTAATTAAATTATTTTTGAAGGAAGTTCAAAGCACAGTAAGTATATTCTTTTTGTTACTCTTTCTATTTTTGATCAACATAATTTAAGTGTACCGCAGAAATTTAACTATATAGGTTCAAGTGTGCTGTGAGATAAAAAGGTTGAAACACACTGTTATAGACACTTAAGTGAGAACACTGGGAAATCATCTAAAGCTTCAAATCCTTTAAATGACTCCTTAGTGTCTACAGACTGATTCTAAATTCCTTAGTCTCCTAGGATCATCTCCAGTCTACTTCTATAGCTTTAATTCCTGCCCTCATCATCTGCAGCTGATGTGTTTACACGGAGTATTTTGAAGTCAACCACATTTACCATTTTGCCTCCTGGCGTGATCACTTTACTCCAACTACAAAAGCCTTCCCATGTTTATTCCCCTAAATCTCATCTGTGTCTCATCTCTTCTGTTTTTCTGAATTCTTAGGTTTAGCCAGGAGCTCCCCTTGTGTTACTGTGCATACAGCTCTTTCCTTAATTCTTATCACACTGAATTAACATATTTATATGACTACTTCCCCCTCGTGGACAATAAATGCCTTGAAGGTGGAGCCTGGGTCTAGTGTCTATTTCCTTTTGTACTCCCAGGGCCATGAGGTGCTCCACTGCTTGGTGTGTAGGGAGGTGCTCAACTCCACTGAATTTCTGTTGGAATGACTGACAGCAGGTGTAAGTGCACTGGCATTTAGGGCATGCCTAGCTCTTATGAAGCCTTGAAACTTAGAGATCAGGTGAGACAGAGGTGAACAGATTGTATGAATCAGTTGCTCTTAGCTGCCTCAGTGGACATCTTTGCTAGATCTATTAATGGTGTAGCCTGGAGTGTATCTAGCTTCTCGAGACTGCCACTGAGAGATGGGTCATAACAGTTCATTACTGATTTTTGAATTCTCTCTTACATTTTAAAGCCCTGACAGGGTTTAGATTTCTTAAGATATTTTAGCCAGGTGTTCATATAGAGTCTTGTTATGACTTTAAAATAAATCAACTCAATGGGAATGGAGCAATGATGATAGGGTGAATGCATGGAGGAAATTGGAAATCAGAAAATCAGATAAAAACAAATGCATGTGTGCAATTACACATTATGAATCTATAGTACATGTGCACACTATGTAACCACAGCTTCATTGCTCTGTCTTCCATTCTCTGAACTATCCACTGGAAAAAATACATATAAAAAAGTGAATGGTGCCAGGTATACCTGGGGTTAGGACAGACTCTACAGGCATGTTAATAACGGTTGCTGATTAAAAGTCAGGCTTCAACTTAATCTTTTCCTTTTTCTTTAAAGCAGATCACACTTACAGGTAATTAAAGATTATCTTGTATGTTTTCCTAGTTTATGGACTATTCTGCATAAACCAAGAAAGCTGGAAACAATAATACTGTATGCTTTCTTTCCCTCCTCCCCTCCTTCCCTCCTTCCCTCCTTCCCCTTTCTCGCCTCCTCTCTCTCTCTCTCTCTCTCTCTTTCTTTCTCTTTCTTAAAATACAACTAGGTCTAAGATTCTGGGAACTTTAGAGCTAAATCCTAATGTCAGCTCTGGAATAAAAGCTATTCCCAATGAGTGTTGGAAGGGAGAGAACCATGCTTTATAGGCCACTATTCATGGGATAAAGATCAAATCATGAAAGGACACTGAACGCAAAGCAAAGGCCAAAAGGTAGAGCAAAACCCGACTCCATACCTCATTTCTGAAACCTTTTAAATTTAGGCTTCAGGAAAATCTGTGTTTGTGCAAAAGTGCTGTATTCATTCGATTGAAGCAGATGCATTTTGGATAGACATATGCACTGGAGGGCTGCAGATGTGTTTGATGAAACCAGATGTACAAAAGCTGTCAGGTGCTCATGTCTCCTTAGCCAAGAGCTTGAGAGTAAGAAGTGGAAGGTGAATGTAAATATGCACATGAATGTGGACCGTGGCTAAGGTGCCATCAACACTTAGAAATCCAGCCGGTCTTTGGATACCAATCCATATGATCCACAAGTAGTGAATAAAACATATAAAACCACTTAAAGAAAGTAACTGGTTCTTGAGCCTAACAATACTGGACTGCTGCCTAATTAGTCATACTAAACCACTGCCTTTGTCTGTTTTTATGGTAAAATCTTACTGTCCTTTTTTATGCTTCTGCACAAATAATGGTTGTAAATTTCTATTTATTTTGTTAAGCAACTTAAATTTTAGTTTAAGAAATAACATTTTATAACTATTTACAAAATTACAAACTTCATTTTCAGGCATGATACCTATTCGTTCTCATATTGAAATAGAAAATGTTCGTAAAAACGACAACAACCAAACCACCAGAAACAGGTTTTCACCCTTGTCTGTGTCCTTGTTCTCTCTTTGCTGAAGTGAAGAACTGATAAATTTTTTATGTATCATAAGTAATGCAAAGAGGAAGAGGAGAAGTTAATATATACATACAGGCCCATGAATGAGTCATGGCCAATGTCTCTTGCCACATCCAAACCCCACTTCTAGCCCTGGGAATCCAAGGGAAGGGACAGCATGAAAAATTGACTATTTAGAAGTATAGAAAACAAGGAATAATAACACTTAAAAAATAATAATGCAACAATTTACTAACTAGTGAATACAGAATTCACTTCTTGTCGCCCCTCTCACACGTTTCCTTCATGATGATTACCCCTCCAGCAGACCCAGGAGAAGCTAGGAGGAGTTGTGTTCTGATTTAAGGAAGTCTGACCAAAATAAAATTCTTTTCCGTATGTAGGGTGACTTCAAAGTGTGTATAAATAAAGATAGGCTTTATTTGAATTGAACATGAAAATTCATGGACATATGTGTTGTTACACTGGTAGCACTTGCCTGTAAGAATATGAAATTTGTGTGGTCATTCTAGTTGTTGTATTTCCTTGAAATAAAAGCTCCTGAACAAAATAGTTTGGCTTTCAGAGTGGTGGGGTGGAGGGAAGGGAGGGCAGGGGATTGTGGACTATAGATCAGTGATTTTTCAACTGTGGCTTTATATTGAACAAAACTGAGGAACTATTTGAAAGGCCGATGTGGCAAAGCTTAATTCTAAGTCAAAGGTACTGGGATGGGGGCTTCAAAGCCCCCCAGGTAGTACAGTGGCTCATGCCTAAAATCCCAGCACTCTGGGAAGCCAAGGTGGATGGATTGCTTGAGTTCAGGAATTTGAGATCAGCCTGAGCAAGATTGAAACCCCCATCTCTACTAAAAATAGAAAAACTAGCTGGGACAGGGCAACAGAGTGAAACTGTTTCAAAAAACAAAACAAAATAAAAACTTCTAGAAAACTTAAAACTTCAGGAATTAAACTGAATAAATATACCACATCAGTGACATTCTCTGGCTTTCCTCTAATGATGTTCATTGGAAACATTTATTAATTCTGCGTACCACGTGTAAATGCTTTCCTTGATAGGCCTATGAATCTTTGACAAGTCTTTTAGAATTTAGCTGATTTTATGAACTTTTTGGTTACAATTACTGGACTGGAAATTATTTCAAGCATATTCAAAAGACATTGTTTTGGATTCAAGTCACTCTGAGCTTGTATCTTAGCTTATATCACTATTCAGGATAAAGTGAAAGGGTCATGATTCTGAGCAAGTTTTGAGGTTCTGTGTTCTTATACATGTCAATTACCTTTGGTGGACATCAATTTTCCCCAATTAATGCAAAATGAGCAGGTAAGATCATGTTAAAATATCTCTACATTTCTTCCAGCTCTAAAATCATACACACCTATATAACTGTGGTTTTTTCTAAAAATATATTTCTCATTTTAGAACATTTCTTAGCTTTACAGAAAACCTGGGACAATAGTACAAAGAGTTCTTGTATTGTTAACATCTCACATTCAGTGGGCGGAGCCTGTTGCTCAGTGGGTAGGGTGCCAGCCACATACACTGAGGTTGGTCAGTTTGAACCTGGCCTGGACCTGCTAAAGCAACAATGACAACTGCAACAACAACAAAAAAATAGCTGGGCATTGTGGCAGACACCTGTAGTCACAGCTACTTGGGAGGTTGAGGCAAGAGAATCGCTTAAGCCCAAGAATTTGAGGTTGCTGTGAGCTGCCATGCCACAGCACAGTGAGACTCTGTCTCAAAAAAAAAAAAAAAATCTCACATTAGTAAGGCACATTTGCTATAATTAACGAACAAAATATTGATACATTATTATTAATAAGGTCAGCACTTTACTCAGATTTCCTCTGTTTCCGCCTAATTTTCTTTTTCTTTTTCAGGCTCCCGTGGAAGGGACCACACTACGTTCAGTGGCGTGTCTCCTTAGGCTCCTTTGGTTGTGATGCTTTCTTGGTTTTCCTTTGTTCTGATGACCTTGAAAGTTCAGAGGGTACAGATTAGGTATTTGGTAGACTATCTGTCAATTTTGTCTGATTTTTTGGGTCTTTTTTATTAGACTAGCATACGGGTTTGGGGTGTAGACCACAAGAGCAGAGCTATTTTTATTACATCATGTCAAGGGAACACAGTATTAACAGGACTTAACCACTGTTGCTGTTGACCTTGATCTTCTGGCCAAGGTAGTGTTTGTTGGTGGTTCCTCTGGTGTGAAGACAATCTCCCTTGGCTCTCTCCATACTGTCTGTACTTTACGTCACTAAGGACAGTCCACACTTAAGGATGGGGAGTTAGGCTCGACCTCTTGGAGGATGGAGTAACTACACAAATGCTTTGGAGTACTTCTGAAAGTGAGATTGATCTTTACTCCATTTATCCAACATTCACATATATCATCATGGACATTTATTTTACCCCTTTAGTTATAATCCAATACTACTTTATTTCGTTGCTTAAATATTTTTATCTTTGTCTACTGGAAGCTCTTTAAGTTGCTTCTGAGCTCAACTTTACAAGTTCCCATCACTAATCACTCTGTGTGTGTGTGCACGTGTTTGTTTTGTGGTAATACCATATGTTTTAGGACTTCTTATATATTTCCAGCCCCTGTTTTAGCATAAAATATTTCCCTAAGGAATCCCGGTTCCATTTATGAGAGAATGGTATTAGAAAACAAGATCTGGGTTGTAGGTAAACTCCTTGCTGCTGGGATGTCATTGCTTTTAGCTATGCTCAACTGACAGATCATGAAAATATGTGATGTGTATACTAGAACTTATGTAACACAAATATCTATAAATATTTCTATGTATAACATCTGTATCTATGGTAAGCTAGACACCAATGTCTACAATTCTAATACTTTATAACATAAATCATTCTAGAATTTTCTTTCTTTTTTTTTTTTTTTGCAGTTTTTTTGGCCAGGGCTGGGTTTGAACTGGCCACCCTTGGCATATGGGGCCAGCGCCTTACTCCTTGAGCCACAGGTGCCACCCTTTTTTTTCATTCTAGAATTTTCGACATGTGTATCTATAACCTCCACTTCCACAGTGAGAAACCTGGCTCCTCTCATCTGCCATTCATTTAGCTAATTGTCCAATCACAGTGTTCACATTCAGCGGTATCTGAGCTGTTTACCCGTACCCCTGTGGCAAGCAACTTCATCAACTAGAGTACAATGCTGGTGTATAATTTCTTTTGCCTTTGGACTTACAGTGTCCACTCATTTCCAAAGTGGATTCTGTAATTCCAAATCTAATACTTAGATTCAAACCTTTCTCTCAGTCCCTTCAGGGAAGTTGTTACGTACATTTGTAGTATGATTTGATAATCTTTTGTCACATTCTGCATTCTGTTCTACAATAATTGGTTTACTGGATTATTTTTTAATTTGCAAACATTAAGGTTTACTCTTTGTGACATAAAGACTTTGTTTTGATAGCTATTTTTGTTGGCTATTAGTGGTACTTCAGTGTTTCAGCAGAAAATAAAATCATGTACATAAATGCCTGTGATATATGGTCTGGTAATGTTCCAGAAGGAAAGCCTTTATACAACTACCGTCTGAAAAACTATATATGTATATACATTCTTTCCTTCCCTTTTGCCATCACAGTTCTATTGTCATCTCATGTAACAGAACAGTAATGTAAACAAGGGTCAACTCAATGGGAGTTTAAGGGAAATAAAAGAAAAAATAATTTTGAAGCACAGACATTGTTTCTTTATTTGTTTTTAAGATAATGAACTATTTCTAACATATTTATAAGGAGAAAACATTGTACAATAATCTCCTAAGCATCAGCCAGTGAGAAAATGATAATTATCCTAATTTTCCTTAAAATTTGATTTATCTATCCCTTTCCTCTCAATTTTTCTGCTATACTTTGGAGAAAATACCAGATAATAAGTTCTCATTATGTCTATCAAGAGGAAAAAATAATTTGTAAATAACATCTAATTCTTCAAATTCTTCTGATCGTCTAAAACACTATTTTTACAATTTGTCTGAATTATGAGACAAGGTGCCATCATGATTTTTGTTGCAACTCTTAATTTTTTAATGAAATGCCTATCCTTTCCATTCTGATTTTCATGCTCTTCATTTGATGCAGAAACTGATCCGTTGTCCTGTGGAGGGAAGCACAGGATGCATTTGTCTGTTGGATGCTTTTTTTTTTTTTTTGCCATTGAACTTGCTCTTTTTGTTTTCTGAGTAGTCACACATTGAAGGCATTTCTTGGTTAGATTCAAAGTCAGCTTTTCGATAGTAGTACTTCATGGTGAGTGTGGTGATCCATATTGCATTACACGGGGAGTCGAATAATGTCTGATTTTCCCTAACTTGAGTGATGCTAAGTTTTATCAGCAGGTTCAGGTGATAGAAATTGGATCATTAGAATGTATTTTCCACTAAACTTTCATTTAATGATTTCATTCATTCAGACTATCCAATGATAGTCTGAAGCAGTTATATCGTTGGGCATTAAGAAATGTTGATTTTATAATTTGTCACTATTTTCACATTTAGTAACTAGAATTCCTGTTTAAAGAAAAATTTCTCTTCCTCATCCGTGACTATGTGGTTATCTTGCAGTACATGTTCTACACAGAAAAAGAGGAGTGATACTAAACTTTTTTCTTTTAATTGCTGATATTCAGAGAAAGGAATTGATGTTCCAATTTCTTTATGACATTTATCGAGATGTATGGTGTATATGTATTTTCATTAATTTATTTTACTATCTCTTTTTAGTTTAATTGACTCATTTTAAGACTATTTTACACATTTTACTCATTTCCATACATTTTCTTTTTGATCCACAACATGAAGAAGCTCTTGATTTGTTAGCTTTCTTGTTCTGGGCACAAAAAAGAAATATTAGCCTTATCTTTCAAAGAGTCCTGATTTCTTTGAGGAATAATACTTAGGTACCATGACTAAGTAACTCATTGCTTTTGAAGTGGTTCTCGAACTTCCTAATGCCGCGAAGTATTTTCATGGTTACAAAGGGGTTGCGACCCACAGGTTGAGAACCGCTGTCTTTGGGGCTATACAATACATGTTTTAAACAACAAATATTATAATTACACACTGATATTTCCAGTTCAAATTTACTATTACGGGTTTTTTGAGCTTGCTTTTTCACATATATTCTTGCATTTCTTTTCTCTTGCTCTGAAGTGCCTGAGTTCTAGTAACATTAACAAAATTCCTTACTTGCATTATTCTACAAAATACATAAAATAATTTCAAAATAATAATATCAATACTGTTACAAACAATTATGTTACTAAATGTATTTTAAGACTTCTTTTCAGGTTTTATTGTTCTTTGATTGTTGGCTGCAGAAGATGTACAGTCAAAAATACTATACTGTGTTTTAAAGTCACTTTAACTCAAATCTTTACTATTATGTCATCAACTTGATACACAATTAAATACATTCACTTCAACTTGTTTACAGTCCTTAGTGATTGCCGTTTAAATTTCATTTCATATTTGAGTATATAAACATTTACACCTATATAAATAAATAGAGATTATATTCAGAAATATCTAATTTCTCTTCTAAAAATACCCGATTCTCTGTTTTCAATCTCCAATAACAACTGTGCTTGTTTTAGATTTATCTTTACTATTTTTCTCTTTGCAAAAATAAATTCCTGTGTTCCCATTAACATGCATAAGCATAATAGTGTATATCATTTTCTACACTTTCTCAGGTTAGAAGACCTTATTTTCTTTTGGAGCTATTACTCCTTCATGAAAGAATTTAAAGATATATTTTATAATTTGTCATATTTATTTTGACTTTGATTTTTGTGGGGGATTTCTTTCCAGTTAAAACAACATTTTTGTAGTTGAATGAATCAATATTATCTTTTGTTATTTTGTACTTTGTGGTAAACTTACAAGTGTTCCTCAAACTCCTTCATTAGTTGTATTAACTTACACGTTTCACTGGACCTTTATCATTTCAATTTTTACCTTTAAACCTCTCAGTCTTTTAGATTTCCTTCCTGGTGTTCAATGTGAAGGATGGATGTGATGATTTTTTTCTTCATGGTTATCTATTTTTCCCAACACCTCCCCACTCCGCCACTGTTACAGGTTAAATTATTTTTTACCAAAAACAGATGCTACAGGTATCAACTCCAGTACCTCACAATGTGACTTTTTTTTGGAAGTAGAGTCTTTACAGAGGCCATTAAGGTAAAATGAGGTCATTTAAGTGGGTTTAATTCAACATGATTTATGTTCTAATGAAAAGAAGAAAATTTAAATGCAAGGACAGATACATATTGAGGGGAAGAGGACTGTGTAAATAGATGAAAGGAAAAGATGGACCCCTCCAAACCTGCTTGAGACTACCAGAAGCTAGGAGAGAGGACCAAGACGGATTCTTCCCGGGAATCTTCAGAGGGAGCATGGCTCTGCCAACACTTTGATTTTGAACTTTTGGATTCCAGAACCAGGAAGCACTAAGTTTTTATTGTTCTAAGCCACACAGTTTTGGATACACTTTTTTTACAACAACCAAAGGGAGCTAATATATCCACCAGTTTGAGGTGCTACCTTTATCATTTACCATATTTTCATCTGCAACTGGGGTTATTTCTGAACTTTCCGGTTCACTCCATTTGGATCATCTATCTACTGTATCAGCAGCAAAATCTTTCAATTAAAGATGGTCTACCTTTTGATGCTTTGGGGTCCAGTGTGGCTCCCTATCCCTGTGTGCTCTTTCTTTTCCCAGTTTTTACTTCATGCTCCTTCTTGTTTAGTTTTTCACAGAGTTTTTTTTTTTTTGAGACAGAGTTTCACTTTGTCACCCTCAGTAGAGTGCGTAGATATCACAGCTCACAGCAACCTCCAGCTCTTGGGCTTAGGCGATTCCCTTGCCTCTGCCTCCCGAGTAGCTGGGACTACAGGCACCCGCCACAATGCCCAGCTATCTTTTGTTGCAGTTTGGCCGGGGCCGGGTTTGAACCCACCACCCTTGGTATATGGGGCCAGCGCTCTACTGACTGAGCCACAGGTGCTGCCCTCACAGAGAAGTTTTTATGTTTTTCTGGGTTTTGTTTTTTGTTTTAGAAAGACTTTTACTTGCATGAAAAAGAAGTTAATATTTCTATTGGGATTATAAGGCTCGCTCAGTCCAGCTTCTTTAACCAACTCCTGCATCACTGTTCATCTCATCTCCACATCTGCTTTGACTTCAGAAGTGCTTCCATTTTCTCCACTAAGATTGAAAATTCCTTGGATGAAAGGGCTCTTTTAAAAGGTTTTCCTACTCTTAGCAACACTCCTCTGGACACATATCTCGTCTGGATAATGAACTGGTAATTGTAGGTTCAATAGACTTGTGCTGCATAAATGAACATTTTATAGAAAAGAAGTTTTATTATAAATCTTCTGAAACTCATACTGCTAAGGTGATTTAGGTAGTAGAATGCATGAAGTGAGGGTGGATGTGCAATCTTAAAATCTGGGTTCTAATATTCTATCTCTGTCTATCTACGTATGTTTCTGTGTTATTCAAAATTGTATGTACTAACACAGTAACTTGAGACTAGCTTTCAGGATTTTTGAATCTTGAGTTGGAAATCTTTCTCATCAGACTATTATTGAGAAGATGAGTTGATCCACATTCCCTACTGAGACATTTAGGTCTCTCAGTGACCTGGCCCCTGCCAGACCATCTCTGCTCTTTCTAAAGCTCCCTTCCCTTGCTCAATCAGCTCCAAGAATGTTGGCCTCTTTGCTGTTCCTTGGCAAGCCAAGATCATGCCTGTATTCAGAACTGTGCACCTGCTAGCCTCACAGCTAGGAAACGTCCTTGCTTTTTTACCTGGCTTATGCTGTGATTTCCTTAAACAGTCAGTTCAAATCTCCTCCTCACGTGGCCTCCCCTAATCACTCCATATGCAAATGCCTATCTTCTCCATCGCTCCTTAATCCTCATTCTGCTTCACTTATCTTCACAGTACTTATTTATCCTTGAAGTTAAACTGTATATTTATTATTTCACTTGTCATCTCTCTCACAGAAGTCTGAACTACCTTAGGCAAAAGATGAGGTTGTTTTCCTCATTTTGACAACCCTTGGCTTGTCCCAACGTATTAGGTGTTTAAGAAATATTTATGGAATAAACGAATAAATAACAGTCTGTAAAATGCTGGACACATGATAGCTGTTTAAAAAATGGTATATTTCTTTTTCATTTTGTCTAGAGCAATAATATTTTGATTTTGTAGTCACCCTGAAGACATTTGCAAAACATACTCTATTTCTTTCCTATATACTTTCACCCTGAATTCCTAAATCTTCTCATTTCATTTGTTGAAGTCAATGTTTGGGGTGTGATTTTTACTGAGCCAGGGCCATTCTGCCCTTGAATTGACTAGAGCTCATAGCATTTTTAAATGCCCCTTTCTTGTCATTCGTCATGCTGATTACTTAGGTTCTGGGGATGCTCATGTGTCCAATTATGTTTGGAATGTTTTCTTCCCAGATGTCAGTTAAAACTGCATCTCTCCATTCGCTTTTCACAATTGAATTTCCATCCTATAATAGTGTCTCTCTGGGTAGTTATCATTTTTCCAGTTGTAGCTTACTGGTGCTCTTGACTAAAATGGAATATGTTCTGACAATTTGATTTCCCTGTTCTTCAAATGGAGAGGTGCTAATATCACTGATTTTCTTTAAGATTTTGCAGAGTAAATGGTCTAAGACAGATGGAGAGAATCATGTGTGCCCTACAGAAAGTTTACAAAAGTTGCAATTTGGGAATGTTTCTGATGAAGCTTGACATTTCTCTGAATTACGAAGTTCTTGGCAGTCAGGACAAGAAGAAGACATGGAATTCCGGGTCGTTGTTGTGCATTGGACAGGTAGGATGAGAGAGTTTTATCACTGATAGAAGTCATTTAAATTACCAAGGAACAGGGCAAGGGTTAAAAGACTAAGAGAGGAACTAACCCATATTGTATACAGCATGCATGGTGCTGTGCTGGGTGCTAGGTCAGAAGCTAACACACATTATATACTACTTAAGAAGCACTTCACTAATTTTCAGAGCAAGAAATGCTTGGGAGCTCTAATTAAATGCTAGCTAGGAATATCCCAACAATTGGCCTTATAAGCCTCCCCCATCCTCGACTGTGATGAGGGTAGACTTTCCCAAACTTCAGACATTCAAGGGTACCACATTTTACTACTGTCATAACTGAGTCCTATCTGTACTGTTATTTTTACTCTTTCTAAAATCAACTCCTATGGTATAAATATTTGCATTCCCCTAAAAGTCATCTGTCGAGATGTCCCCTGTATGATAGTGTTAGGAAGTGGGGCTTTGGGGGAGGTGATTAGTTGATGAGAGAAGCACCTTCATGCATGAACTCAGAGTCCTTACAGTCCTTACAGGAGGGCCCCACAGGAGAGCGGCTCCGCTCTTCCATTTGACACAGGACGCTGGCTATGTATACAGCAGGAAGCTGGCCCTCTCCAGACATCGACCCCTTCACTGCCTTCGTCTTGGACTTTCCAGCCTCCAGAACTATGAGAAATATTTTTTGCTGTTTAAAAGCTACCTAGTTTATCATCTTTTACTATAGCAATCCAAAAGACTAAGACATTGTAGTACCTTTTAAAAATTTTTCTCAATTTTTGTAAAAGCAAACGTTGTTTCATAAAACCATTTCCTCTTGTCATAGAAATAGCTATTAATTATTAATTAAAATCATTATCAACTTAGATCACATCGTATGTCACCCATGTCTAGTGCCTGCATTACTTTAAAAAGGACTGGAAGAAGCCTTGACTTAAATTCTCGATTATTTCAATGACAGATTTAGATTCTCCTTTCTTCTCTGACTTTAGTAAGGTCCTCAGTCACCCTGACGGTCTGTGCCCCCATTTGGTTCTGCTTTCTTGTATGTGCCTGGCATTCTCATTAGCTAGCTGGGATTTCCTCCTCCCCAGCAGCTTCTGTGGACTAGTTTAACTCCAACTAGGATATTACGTGACTTCTCTGGTTGCCAGGAGTTAAAGCTGGTCTAACATTCACTGCCATTGTAAAAAACAACTCTCCCCCAAGACCCCTAGAGTTCCGTCTTACTCTCTTCTGCTCTGAATATTTAAATTCCCAACCCAAACTAGGCATCTTGAGTCTCCCCATGTGGTGTACAGTAGCTACAAAAGAAAAGAGAAGAGATGAATTCATTTTTAAGATGTCAATTGTGAGAGAAATACCATACTACATGCTCTATAAATCTGAACCTGTTTAGCGCTTTACAACTATTCATTGTAATCCCCATTATACAGGCAAGTAAGGTAGGCTAAAGAGAATGTAGAAATTTGCAAAGGTAATGTATGGCCAAAGCTGAGTTGTGTCTGAAAATAGAATGTGTGCTTCTGGTAAAAATCCTGAAGGAGAGAACCCGCTGACATTTCACAGACATGATATGCAGAGTTGATAATCCCTCTTCAACTGACAAAAACTCAATCATTTTTGTGATTCAAATAGCTGCAAAATATATATGTTTCTGATTCAAGTTGCACTTAAGGTATGAAAAGACTGTTTTCAAAGAGTCATTTAATGTTCAAGAGCCTTATAAATAGGATCAGGTGATGCACGGTGGCTAACTGAGAAGATCTATTTCTTCTTTCAGTCTTAAATGCGCTGAAATGATATCTAATTCATAATGCTACTATTGATATGCCCACAGGGTAGAATCCTGTGACTACTTAATCTCATGTTCCCTGAGAGCAAAGGACTGCATAATCTTTCATTGTCTGAGGGCACCATAATTCATTTGAGCATTTCTCTCTTTTGGGGTATTTAGTTTGTTTTCATTTTTTTACTTCTACACACACACACAAAATCACATCATTAATATTATTTATTAAGTTCAATTTGATAGATAAAGATGACGTTTTATTTTTAAATGGAGTTTACTTTATTGCTCATGAGTTTTAAAAGTTAGTATGTATGTACATTAGACTTTTTATTTGAACTTGTAGTTTATATCTACTTTTCATCTTTCTATTGGTGTGGTTGCCTTTTCCTCACTGTCTTGCAACCTCCTTGAACACAGGGGACTTATTTGTGCTACTCACTGTTGAATTCTCGGATTCCAGAATAGTGCCGGCATGAAAATAAGAAAGATGAAATAAGAAAGCTCCCCTGTGGTTTACCAGGGAATGATGTCACCGAAATTAGTAAGAACATCTTAGAATGAAACTTACATAGTGGCTAGTGTAAGATTTCAGAGCAAAGTACATTTTTCAGGGCCAGAGAGATCATCCTGAGTTCAGGCTACATGATTTCCAGATGTAACATACATCTTACATAGAAGATATAGATCTGAATGTCTACTTTCTCATTGTAAACTTTTAACTAAAATTTAGAGAAACATAGATATTTAACACTGTCCCATGGGCCTTTGAGTCTGGAGTCTCAACCTGCTCCAGGGAACTGTTGCATGAGCAAATGACTAAATATTTGTCTTAACAATAAGGGATTTTTAGTAGAGATGGGGGTCTCCAAAAGGAATTTATTAGTTATGAAGGAGAGACAACTTAATAATGAAAACTTGGTCTATAAGTCAATCTCATACAAAAAGAATGCAAAGAGCATAGTTTGCATTGTGATAAAATTTTGTTAAACTTACAAAGTCAAAAGTTCTTACATAACCCAACTAAAATTCTTAGAACACATGTATGCTTTCTCCCCATTCATCCACCCTACATACAGTGTCAAAAAACCTTTGCTACTCTGAAAGATAAAGGGCTTAAATATGAGAGGGCTTTCTTGAAGCTCTTACTATGGGCCAAGGACTGTGTTGAACATTTCACATTCTCTAGCTCAATTAATTCCCTGATAGTTATTGTTGGTATTCCAGTGGACCGATGTGACGACTGAGAGTGAAAGGTTAAATGACTTGCCACGAGACAGAAAGCACTTGAGAGGCAGAGGCAGGATTATAACCCAAGCAGTTTAGCTTAGAGTTTGAATTCTTAACTGGTAAACATAATTCACTATACCACAAGATTCTACCCTTTTGACATGTGCATTTCCAGTTTCTCACTCTGAAACATTAGCTTATAATTTTTAGTATGAACTATGTCCTGGAAAAAACTCTGAGTGATTTGTTATATGTACCAATTTAGTTTTCAGAACAGACAGATGTCAAGAAGATGCTTATGTATTTGGCCCAATTAAATTAAATCAATGTGATAAAAATGACATTCACTCAGATTGAGATCATTGAGGAAGACTGGGTTTTAGAGGCAATGAGGGAAGGGTGAGCATGAAAAAAATCATTATGCTACACACATGGAAAATGAGATGATTAAGTAAAGGTGCTGAGTATTTTGAGAGTCTGTGAGTTCAGAGGAGAGGTCTTACCTTAACATATAAATATAATATCTATGGGTTGAAAGAGGACAGTGAATTCACAGATATCAACAAAAATGCTTAGCATATAAAGTGATAAGAGAAGAGTGAGAAGAGAAAGAGGGTTTAGGAATAACCTCAATATTTTAAATGCCAGTAAAATAAAGAGACTAAGTAAAAGACACCCATATTCTGAGATATAGGAGAGGAGTCTTCACTGAGTGGCATTTTGTAGCTAATTAAAGAGAGTGATTTAATGAGAAGGCAGAGATTGCTGGGCACGGTGCCTCACACCTGTAATCCTGGGAGGCCAAGGTGGGTGGATTGCTTGAACTCAGAAGTTCAAGAACAGCCTGAGCAAGAGTGAGACCCCATCTCTACTAAAAATAGAAAAACTAGCTGGGCACTGTGGTGGGCACCTGTAGTCCCATGTAATAGGGAGTCTGAGGGAAGATGATCACTTGAGCTTGAGGTTGCTGTGAGCTATGACACCACAGCATTCCATTCAGGGTAAGAGAGACTTTGATAAAAAAAAAAAAAAAGACAAGGGCAGCACCTGTGGCTCAAAGGAGTGGGGTACCAGCCCCATATACTGGAGGTGGCAGATTCAAACACAGCCCTGGCCAAAAACTGCAAAAAAAAAAAAAAAAAAAAGACAAGTCAGAGAGAAGAGAAGCAATCTGATAACTAAAGATCCTCTTATTGACACAGCCATCACCTGTGTCCTTTATATAAGCTGTTTCAGTGGAGTGATGTGACATAGCACTTATTAGAATGGGCTCTGAAATGTGAGAAAGAGATAGAGAAACAGAGAATATGCATGCAACATTTTCCCAGAGTTCAGTTTGTACCTAAGGGAATAGAGAAATAAAGCAGTTTTATCAGAAAGTGTAGCTTCTAAGAAGGGTCTTTACCTTTTGGGGGCTAGAAGAACATTGAGCATGCTGGAGTATTAAGTAGAAGAATGCAGAGAGAGAAAGGAATTGTAGATTTTTAACTTCATAAAATTTTCTGAGAGAATAGAAAGAAAACACAAGAGAGACCACAGAGGCTAACTGAACTGTTATTGGTAGGAAAGACTCTCCTTTAAGTGACAGGTAAGAACAAAGAAATAATAGATATAAGAAAAAGGAGGTATGTAGTTTACAAGGAGTTAAGTGATCCAGCTCCTGTCCAATGAACATTATTTTCCCTGTGAAGCCTGGAAATCATCATATGCTGAGTGCATATGTGTCCTCATGTGTCTGCATACATGTCTGTGTCCAGAACTGCATACAACAGAGTATTGAAAAAAGTCGGAGATTTGAGAAATTCACAGCTAGAATAAAATAAAAGCCGAGTTAAGCATTGCAGTCAACTAGAAAGAGAATAAAATACATCTTCATATGTATATTAACAAAAATGGTCAAGTACATGTCAGGAAAATTGTTTTAAAATATCAACCAACAAAAATTATATTGTGCTGGAATTACTGAAGAATAATGTCATATTCCTAAAAACTAAGAAGCATGGTACTATATGTTTTTTTAAAAAAAAATAGACTTCGTAGCAAATATAAAAATGCATCCATGATGACATTTTTGATAGAAAATGGAAATAAACCTCAAACTATATCAGGTCAAGTAGTCTTAAGAATGTCAAATAAATTTTACAATGATATTGCACCATCCTGGAAAACAAAGTATGTAATTTCATAGGAAAATTAAAGTAAGAAAATTTGACATTAAAAAGTAGGAAAGAAAAAACAAATAAAATAATATCATAAGAAAATTTAAAAATCTTTCCAAAAGTTGCTTATCAAAAGTGGGGGAATGTAATATACTCAGGTGATTACCAAGGTGAATGTGAGTGTAACAATTACCAGTTCTTCAATACTGCTGCGTAGCAAAACTCCTCCCCACTCCTGGCCTTGGCTACACACATCAAGGTAGCTGGAGACCTGATGATGTAAACCAAACTTAGTGAGGCAAATCTGTTGATCTCAGCTTGGCCAGCTCATAAACCCGAGGGTGGACAGCAGTCAGGTGGTCTAGGCAGAAACTGGCAGTGTGGCTTTGTTCTGCCCACGTGTTTCTCATCCTCTAACTAGGTTCAGTGGGCTAGCCTACACATATTTCTTTTGGAAATGGTAAAGATGAAATAAATAAAGCACAACAGGGCATGTATTTTTTAAGCATTTGGCCATGTCATACTTGTTAACATTTTGTTGGCCAAATCAAATCAAATGTCCAAGCCCTTTGAACTCAACAAAGCACCTCGCATGGGTAAGGTTTTAAGTAAGGGGGCAACCACAGGAATTTGGGAGAGAAGCTTTAACTGGTACACATTTTGGAAGGTGAGTTTGCCATTGTACCAAGATTTTAAATGTTCATTCTCTTTGGTCTAATAACTATCCTCAGGCTATACAACCAATATATATTAAAGATATAATCTGTACCTGTACTGTAGGCTTTGTCTAAAAATACATGACCGATATTTTCCCAGCCGCCTTGGACTCAAAATATTTTCTGTAGAAACAAGGCGTATTTTTATATGAAGGTTATAAAGCTTAAGCTTTAGAGTTCTTCATTTGCGTGACCTCCTTCCAAGGTCTTAGATAATTCTGTGCTTAATTCTGGATTTTATTTGCTAAAATATCTAAAATTTCTCCACACCAAAACCTACTTCTGACCCTGTTTAGAAGACAATAAAACTTATTTATAAAAAATACCTATGAGGAATATTTTTCATCATACTTGTGTCTATAGTTGAAAAAAACAAAATCTAATAATAATAATATCAAATAATTATATAGCTCTTACTAAATACTAAAACATTTTTCTAAATTCTGTACACTTAACTCATCTTATCCTTAAAGTAATCTGTGAGTAGTAGTATTTATCCTTACTACACAATGAGAAAATCAAGTTACAGAGAGGTTAAATATAATCCAAGTGCCTATCAATCAGCAATACATTAAATAAATCATGGTATAGCCATACAAGATAATTTAATGGGATCAACATGATAAAAGTAAATCCATGTAAATTAACAGAAACATGTCTAATTCATTCTTTAGTGGAAAATCCATTCTTTGTATAGTTTGGGCTATGTGATATTTTGTGAAAAAAGTTATATCTATTTCTATATCAATTGATTCCTATGTCTTTTGCCTTTAATCAAATTCATATCTCATCTGTATTTAAAGGCTCAAATTTGCATAGAGAGATATCTTAATAAATTATCTTTGAAATGATAACAGAGTTTATTTTCAGGCCAGTAAAATTTGGAGTGATTTTCAAATTTACTCTTATTCATAACTTTTTGCAATTGCTTACAACTTTTAAGTATGAATATAATTTTTCTCCAGGATAAAAAAAAAATGTTTTTTGACAACAAAATACATAGTACAACTATGGACTAAGCATATGTGACTAAGCATGATTAACTAAACATCATGCATGTTTTAAATGTTTGAATGATCTAATTCGGGTCCATGTGCAGTCTGAAATACTATATAGCATAGAGTTAAGACCATTTCTGTGTAATAGGGTTGTAGGGAACTTAAAGAATATTTTCTTGTTTATCTGCATTTTCCAATTTTCATCAATGTGCAATAATATTGATTTATAAACACATTCAAAATAAAACAAGTCAGTCATATCCCATGCAGTAAGTAATCCTTGTTGATCTGAAAACTCCATGAACACATACTATATGTTTCTTCCAACAAATCTTTAGTAATGGTTTTTGTTGTGATTTGTGCTTCTAAAAAAATCCAGAAACCCCCCATATGGACAGACCTTTCTCTCCTCATTCTCACCATCAGTGTTCATGGAGTTGAGTTTTCCTTCTTCACTCTGTATTTCTTCTGCAGACTCTGGAGTTTAAGTTCATCGTCTCTAATTCTACAGTGTTAATGTTGCTCTCTGTTGCTTTTAATGCAGATTCCTATTCTATCATTGCCTTTTCAACCTCCTCATAGCCTTTCTTTATCACAGCAAACATCTGTTTTTACCTCTACTTGCCCCTCAGCCAACTTGCTTCTTATCTCAATGTTTCACATAATCTCATCTTTCCTCTCTGTATTCGGAGACAGTAGTTTTCATATCCTATTGAGATTATAAAACAGATGATTTGCCCAACTTATATTTTCCTCAGTGATTTTTCAAAAGTCTATTTTTCTGCAACTTAATTGCCTTTCCCTTTTTTAACGTGCAGAATATTTTCATCAAAACCCTTTCCCCTACCCCTGCTGTTTTTAGTGTTGTCATTTTCAAATAAAAGGGTATCCAACAAGGGTCAATGATAGACTAAATCGGTCCTTTCCACTCAGCCTTAGATGATTGTTAAAATAGTATTCTCAGATCTCAAGCATGAAGGTTTGTTGATATCCATAGATCAAGGAGACATTTCTGGTGCATAGCAGTTGTTTATCAAATGGTGATGCTGGTTTTAGGAGAGAATATTTATTCTTGAAGTATTGTTGACTCACTGTGAGAAGACACTATAACATAGTCATTGGGGTATTAACTCTATAGATAAAATGATTCATTAGAACTCTGGGTCTCTTGATTCTGAGTAATTTAAACTCTTCGAGACCCACTTTATCTGTGAAATGGGTACTCTAAAGTCATAATAATACTCAAAGTATCGTATGAGGATTGATACTAATATCAGACATAGACAGAACTAAAGTACTTTAAACCTGGCCACTCACAAAATATTCCCAACTATTTTTGTTCTCATTTTGCAGGTAAGGAAATTGAGACAGCAAGATGTTAATTGTTCAAAGTCACATAGTTTATGAAATACAGAACTGGGATCAGAATCCATGCAACTTGCTTTCTAGTTAGTGTCGCATACTTAAAGTTGAATAAATGTTTTCTATTATTATGACTAGAGAGTAATGTATTTATAGATGATCAAAAGTAGTTCTTTTCTTTCCTGAAATAATACTGGTAAATTCAGCTTTTCACTCCCCTGATTTTTTCTCTTCCTGTGTCTTTGTGCTTTGGCAGTTACATTCTAACGGGCAAGGATATAGCTTAACTATTCTGTCTCAAGGTCTGTAGCAGTCTTGAAAATTGTAATCCCTGAACATATTTAGAAGGAGGAGTCCAAATTGGGAAACCTGGGGTGGAATACATGTGTGTGTAATCCCTTTCATCGGCAACATATGGGTATATGTGTACACACACACTCAGCTCCTTTAGAATCTGTTTCACTTTCTATTCTTTCTACAGCTCTATAGAGCTCTGCCTATGAGACCGATCTGCGGTTGGCAGTTGACACAGATTTTGTGTTTCTGAGCCAAGGCAAATGTGTTTACATGCCTTTGCATTGTCCTTCTCATTGGCAGTTTTGATCTCTTGCAAGTGACAAGGTATGTATTAACGTCACCTGACAATTGTGTTTCTCTTTTCCACTTCATGAAGCTATAATTAGAGGAAATTCCTTTAAGATTTTGGCAGTAGATTAGTTGTCAATCTTAGTTTCTGGGCCTATTAGGCATTCTCATCCTTTTCTGTGTTTTCCTAGATATTTTATCATAAAATATCACAAACTCTGAAATGGGGATACTCTTCGCACACCCTGTTAAGCTTCTCCCTCCCACCTTTATGTTTAAATGCACTCTCACACACAGAGAATTGGGGAACCTGAACATACATTAATGCCAATGTCAGTATGTCAATATAACAACACGGATAGTAATGTTACTATCGTTTATATGACAGAAAAAAACAAACAAACAAATATGGAGTCAGGTCATTGAGAAAGCTTCCCATGCTCCCTTATGCTGTGATGGTGAGAGGGTCTAAAACCAAAACAGATATGGATGCAGAAAGATTTTGGGGTTGAAGGTCTGATCATTAATTTATGTGTCAACTTGACTGGGCCATAAGATGCCCAGAATCTAGTGAACTGGGGTGTTTGTGGGGTTTCTGGAAAACATTAGCATTTAAATCCACAAACTGAATGAAGCAGATAAGCCCTGCCCAATGTGGGTAGATCTAACTCAATTCACTGAGGAACTGAATAGAACAAAGGGTGGAGGAAGCTGGCTGCGGCCACCTCCACCTGACTCAGCTGGGATCTTCTACCCTTCGGGCTCCCAGCTCTCAGGCTCAGCCTGGACTCTGCCCCAGGGGCTGTCTAGTTTTCAGAATTTTAAACACCACCACTGGCTTTCCTTGTCTCCAACTTGCAGGCAGCAGATTGTGGGACCTCTCCTCCATGATCACCTGAGCCAATGCTTTAAAATGCTGTTATTTTCCTGTGTACAACAAGCTTCAATGTTTAATGCACATCTATATTTTTGGCCCAAACTTTCAGGAAAACATCCCCGAGAAACTGGCTGGCTCTTACCTGGAAGAGGCACATCTCAGGCAGGCTAAATCTCTTCTGGAAAATATGCAGAGTTCATTGCCCTCCTGAAGCCGCCTGCTCTCTGAGGCTGCCCCTTCCCTCTTTCTTGAGGTTCCTTTACCTCCCACAGCATCAGGGGCTGCTGCTGAGATCGCCATGTGCTTGGCTAGTGGGGCAGAATCTTCTGAGGCTGCTTAGCTGGGGGACAGACAGGCAACCCCCTGGGGACAACATGGGGTCCCCAGTCCCCTCCACACAGCTCAGCCTCAAGCTTGGCCCTTTCTCAGCCTGGCCATGGCCACTTCACCAGCCCCGCCAGTACCCCCTCCCCTGATCATGGTGCTCAGCAGAGGCAAAGCTGGCCCACTTCCAACAGACCCTGGATCCTCCTGGCTGAAATCTCATGTTCCTGGTTGGTCCAGGACAGAGGGTGTGGGGCAGCCCCAGGAGGCCCACAGGGATCCCGGACTCCTGAACCATACCACCCACATATAATGTGCATCCTTGTTTTTCCTTCAAAAATGTGGGCAAAAAGAAGGCATTATACACAGCAAAATACGGTGAATCTTTTTACATATATTACACAATTGGGCTCTGTTTCTCTGGAGGACCCTTACTCAGCATCCATGGGGGACTTATTCCAGGACACCCGTCTGATGCTAACAGCTGGAGATTCTCATGCCTCTTATATATCTCTTATATCTATCTATTGTATTTGTATTTAACCTGCCCACTTCCTCCCATGTTCTTTAAATCCTCTCTAGATCTGTTTTAATATCTAATACATGGTAAAGCTATGTAAGTAGCTGTTATATTATATTTTTCCTTAACATTCTTTTTATTATTGTATTTATTTTCTAAATATTTTTGATCTGCAGTTGGTTGGATCCATAGATGGAGACCCTGTGGATACAGAGAGATGACTGAATAGAAATTGGTACCAAGAGTGAGGTGCTACTTTAGCAAATACCTAAAAATGTGGAAGCAGCTTTGTAACTGGGTGGTGAGTAGAGGCCAGAGGACTATAAGGTACCTTCTAGAAAAATCTGGCATTTCTGTAAAGGAGCTTCAAAGGTGATTCTGATGCTGAGGGCTGAGATAAAAGAGTGCAGCTGCAGGGAAAGCTTCTGTTTTCTTAGACAATACACAGTAATTGTGTACAGACTGCTGGTACAAACATGGACAATTAAGGACTATTCTAATCATGTTAGGCAATGAAGGACATGTGATTGGACAAGGGAGCAAAGGCAATCCTTGTTATAAAGTGAGCAAGAACTTGGATGCATTTGGCTCACATTCTAGTGTTCTGTACAAAATAAAAATTGGGGGACCATTAGGTAAGGGGAGCTGAGATCTCATTTATAGGATTAACTCTCTTATAAAAAGAGACACTGAGTGATGATTTTGCTCTCAGCTGTGTGAGGATACAAGGAGATGACCATCTGTGAACTGGGAATACCGTCCTCACCAGGTACTGGACCTGCCAGCTTCCAAGACTTCCCAGCCTCCCAAACTATGAGAAATAAATATTTGTCTATTTGATTAATTAAGTATCCCACACTATGGTGTTCTGTTATAACAAACAGGTTGAAATTTTAGCTTGTTCCTCTTAATTGCTAGAAGTGAAATATGAGGCCAGCTATAGAGAGTCAGACAGGCTGAGATTGGTCTTGAGATATTAGAGACCCAGAAAAGTTTTGCAAAAACTATTATTTGAATGGATAAGGGTCAATGTTTTATTAGGATAAAGATTCTTCTTATGTAACAAGGATAAAAATAACAGTGGTTTAAAAAAGGGACCAATTTATAACCTGAGCAGCAGTGATGCAGACTGTTTAGCAGCCCCATAGTCTTGGGGAACTAAACCCTTTTGGTTTTGTTGCTCTGCTGCATCAAGTTTATCTAGAATTACTGACTATCATGTCCATGTTCTAGGCAATAGGAATGTCCATGTTCCAGGCAGTAGGAATAGGAATAGCAGAAGGAGAGGTCATCTGCTAACTTTAAGGCCCCTTGTAGAAAGTTGAACAAGTCACTTCTCCTCACGATTTATCATACAAAACTCAGCATGTCCACACTCAGCTGCAAAGGAAGCTGGGAACTGTGGTCTTCAGCAGAGCAGCCTTAAACACAATTGAAACTTAGAGATTCCTTTATGAAGTAGGGAGGAAAAAATGGAAATTGGAGAAAAACAGCACATTATTCCACATTCAGAAGGAGTCATGTTTGTGGGCCCCAGTAAAGTAATGGATTGAGCCCACTTTGCTTTTGAAAGTCACCCTCTTTTCATTTGTCCTCACCTCCAAGGTTTTCATAATTTTTCCCTACTGCTTAGTAATTTTTCCTACCTTATGGGACAGGGAAATTAATATATGTATCTGCCCCAGTGCTTCATCTATATTTTCAGATGGCTAAATGGCCTTTTCTTGGAAATTTCCAGGGGACAAATAAAAGACTTCATTGGATCATTCTAATTTGTCTATTTTTCTTATTCAATTAGCTTGATGATGTTCTCATAAGTAAAAATAATCATTGCCTATACAATAGTCATTCCCGTTTGTTTCCTGATACCAAACACTAATCTGTTCAGGAAGTAAGTGAGGGTTCTTTATTGCATGAGACTTAGACCCCTACCCCCAAATTCCTCATGACTGATGTAATCAAATCACTACAGTATCAACCCCCTTGTCCAGATATATCCCCTGGCTCTTGATAATGAGACAACAGGAGAAATTAGGAAGTTGGTATCTAAATAAAAAAATACAAAAATACTGGCAATCTTGATTAGAGAATTGTAGACTTTAGTTTTTGGTTTTTTTTCAGAAACAGTGTTTTACATGCAGAAACATGATCATAGCTCACCGCAGCCTCAAACTCCTGAGCTTAAGCAATCCTCCTGCCTCAGCCTCCTAAGTAGCTGGGACAATAGTATTTTTTTTTTTTTTTTTACTAAGGTCAAACTCCTAGGCTCATGTGATCCTCCTCCTTTACCCTCCTAAAGTGCTGGCTGAGCCCACTGCACCTGGTAGAAAATATTTTTTTCTTATGTAAATAAAGAAGGCAGAATGGGCTAATGGGTTAGTTAGATTGGTTGAAACACCACACAAATTGAACTGTACGATTTGTTATTTTGATTGACTGCAGCAATCAGAATAGGAACTGGAGGTCAGCTGGAAGCCAAGACATTTAAGGCTCAGGACCTGGAGAAAAACACCACCTTGACCAGAGGAGAAATTCTGGACCCAGTAATCAGAGAGGTTCTGAAGAAAGTAAAGAGGGCTAAGGAGCCCTTGAACTTAATGCAGAGAAGACACCCAAGAAATGGGGAGGGAAATCTCTGGCAGAAGATAGACAATCCCTGCTGCATGACAGACACACGGGGAGCCACTGAGTTTTTGAAATTCAAAAGTGAAAAGTGCCGTTCCAGACTACGAAGGCCTCCTAGTGGCAGGAGCAACAGGTGACACTGGGGAGAAGAATATTAGACAGAACCTAAGAAAAGAGTTTAGACACAGGGACATTGGTCTGAGACATAACTTTTGCAACTCAAGTGCTAAGAAAGGATATGAGGTATTTGAACTGAGGTGCACAGATAGAACATCCTGAGGTCTACACTTTGTTAAATACAATCTGGGAATTGTGATTTCTGGTGTAGAAACATTATCTTCTCACTCTTCTCCCTCTCCCATCTATTCCAGTGGCAACTTGTCTCCTGACCTTGGACTTCAGTTCTCAGTTTTGCCTTTGCTGCTGCTTTCTGTGTTCTGGGCTTGTACTTGACTCTCAGCAGTCCCTATACACTGTGCTCTCTACTGCCCTTTAGCTCCTGGCACTCTGCAACTTAATTCCCAGAATGTACGTGGTTCTGTACAGCTAGCGCCTTGATCTGGCGTGTTTCAACTCCAGTCCAGGTGGGTTTGACCAAGGGTCAGGGAGATTATCGTCAGGAATTGTTGCCCACACTTCGTCACTTACCCTAGATTGGGGACAATATATCCAAGATCAGTTTCAGACTCAGGAGACATCATGGAAAGAGGATGTCTCCTTGCTTCTCTGATGGGAAGCATTTAGGTAAAGACAGGTTGCTAACCAGTGTTAGAACAAATGGCCTTAAAAACCCTGAAGACACGTTGTGTAGCCGTGTTTGCTTTGCCAATACTCTCATCCTTCTGTGGACACTTTTAGCAACAGACAGTAGAGTGTTTTCTGTCCCTGATTACATTCACGGAGACAATACCAGAGGCCTGATCCTCTGCTTGGCACCTGGTCGTAACATCCTGTCTTGTCCTACTTGTCAAGCAAGTTTGAAACTGTTACCAGTATCCTGACCCTGTCTTGTATTCCTTGGCCCCAGAAATCTGGATGCTTGAGGCCCTGCCATCAAATCTCAAGTGTTCATCCTCTCTAAATCCCAGCAATGCATGTTCCTGGCTGAAAGAAAATAAATATTGGATATATGATCATCCCATCTCTGAACCCACAATTCTCAGTCACATTTCATTTTCTGCTTCAACAGTGATTAGGTGCTTTGCTAGAGGACGGCCTTTGTACGCTGACCTGAACTTTTTACATCTTATCTGCCTTCACTCCCTGACACCTTCTTGTGTCCCCTTTGACATCAGTAAGTTATTCGCATTCTCTTCCCTTGTCTCTGCGATTGCTTTTTCAATCTTTCTGTCTCTTTTTTGCGTGCATGTCCATTCTCTCACACTCCTTACACATCCTATGTGGCGATTTTTCCTCAGTGGTGGCGGGGAAGAGACAGATAAGCTATTGCAAGCTTTCTTTTCAAGATTCATAATTACATTTCAACCAAAAAAAGTATTGATTGCTAGGCACTGTCCCAGGTTCTGGTGATAAAGTGATCAAAAAGGCAATTCCTGCCCCCAGAGGCACTCACACTCCTATGCAGGGGCAGGGTAGGAGGAGGAATAACAAGACAAAGAAAAGTAAAAATCAGAGATGCATAAACAAATAGTGACAATACGATGGAGTAAATGCTATAGGAGAGACACATAAAAACTCTAAGAATATCAATATATTTTGTCTGTAGAGAAAGAGAAAGCTACAGACGAAGTCAACAATTAAATAGCTATTTATCTGTTTTCTTTTCCTCTTGTGTATTTAAGGAGCTTATTGCTAATTGTTGAATGCTAGACAGAGGATATTCTTTCTTTCGTCTGTGAGAAAGCAGACCCCAAGAGGTCCCAGATTCACCAAGCATGTTAAGAAGATGCTGGAATCTCATATTTAGGAATATTAACCCTGGTGAAGGAGACAAACCCTCACAGTCTCTGCAGCCTGATACAATGAAAAGATACCTTTCCCTTCACAGATGAAACTGATGTGGGCTGGGGGCCTCCTTCCATCTTGGAGGTATGCCATTTGGAACACATCACCTCCAAAATTGCTTGAGCAGGAAAAGAGAGACATGAAAGGCACAGACTGGCTCTTAATTGCCTTGCCCTTGAAATGACAGATGTCGTTTTCTCTCAATTCCGTGGCATACTCAAGCTTCATTGTCCCAATGTCATAAATGTGTAAAAATGCATGACATTTATTGGGTCCAGGCTACCTTTGCTGCACCTGAACTCTAATGAGAAGTTTGCATCAATTATCAATGGGAATTCCTCATATATGCTTGTGGTGGTGGTGGAACATAAAAAAATATGTTTAAGATAGCTGGATAGACAAATGGATGGGTGTGGAGGATGGATGGAGGGATAAAGGTGACACACGTTGTTGGTTATCATTATTTCAGCTGCTGTTAGTTAGTCCAGTGTTTATTTTCTACCTTCCTTTTCTTATGAGTTGACCCCTATGTTCTTCAGCTGAAGGGCATGATCATCTTTCTGTCCAACAGAATTCAAGAGAATTTTGACAGTACAGCATGAGGACATTATTGGGCTAATCATTTTGTAACTATTAATGCAGAATAAAATGCCTAGCATAGTAAATAATAGCATTAGAGCGGTCTTTGAAAGAAAAGGTCAATACTATACCTGCTTGCTGGTAGAAGAGATTAATATACTCGTGTTATTATTAATAATAGTAATTAGACTCTATTGCCTTAGCTGATCCTTAGGCTCCATTTATGGGAACAGCCTAATGTTCTTCCTGAGCATGACTTGGCATATTTTAGCACATCATTGAAAGCATTGAAAATCAGTGCCAGGATCTTCTTATCATTTTATTAGCTTTTTGGCATTTGGATCTTGTATTTGTATTGGGCTTACTTTTCTGCCTCTGAATCAGTTAGCAGGGATTTTTATATGAAAATAAGGCCTTTTCCTAGTAGCATTTCCTATGGGAGAGGCACATAACAATAGATCTTTGTGTGTTTTGCATCATTTATTTATTTTTTATTTTAGGTTAATTTGAGAGTATAAAGAAACAGGTTACAATGTTTGCATTTGTTAGAGTCCCTCTTATAATTGTGTCCTGCCACCAAGAAGTGTGCCATACACCCTAACATTGTCCCCATTAAGTGGGAGCACACCCATCCCATCCCCCTGCCTCCTCCCCTCTCCCTGTCCTTCGTTCCCTCTCCCCTTCACCTTGAACTGAATTGAGTCTTTCTCTTGTGTGGGTATGTGTTAGATCATCTACCAGCTTCATATTAGTATTGAGTACATTTGACTCTTCCTTCCTCATTCTTGTGATACTTTACTAAGAAAATATGTTTCAATTACATCCAGGTTAACACAAAAGATGTAAAGTCTCCATCTTTTTTATGGCTAAATAGTATTTCATGATATATTTATCACAGGTTACCAAATATATATATAACATAGATTGTGTGTGTATATATGTATACACACACACACAAATACTACAGTTTGATAACCCATTCCTGGGTTGGTGGGCATTTAGGTTGTTTCCACATTTTGGCAATTATAAATTGAGCTATGATAAACAATTCAGTGCAAATGTCCTTATGATAAAATGGCTTTTTTCCCTTCTGCATAGATGTCTAGTAATGGAATTGCAGGATCAAATAGGAGGTCTAATTTGAGTTCTTTGAGGAGTCTCCATACTTCTTTCCAAAGAGCAAACAATTCTATCTATCACTAGGCAGAAGGCATGAACAAAATCTTCTCGGAGGAAGACAGAGGAAAGGCAAACAAATATTTGAAAAAATGCTCATCATCCCTAATCATCAGAGAAAGGCAAATCAAAACCACCCTGAGATATCATTTCATCCCTGTGAGAATAGACCGCAGAAACAGAAAGTCTCAAAGCTACAGATGTTGGCACGGATGTGGAGAGAAGGGAACACTTTGACTGTGTTGGTGGGACTGCAAACTAATATTTTGCATCATTTAGCACAGTCACTGCTGCAAATTAAGAGGACAGGCATCTTTGTCAGGACAGTTAACACTTGCAGCAGAAACTCTGCTCAGCTGTGGAGCAGCATTTGTGAGAGAGGGGGTTGGTGGGCTTAAATTGAGGATGCCACACAGTAAAACCTTTTTGGTATTGGAAGCAGAGGCAAGGAAGGGAACACTGGTTGTTTGCTGACTAGATGATCAACTCCTTTTCTGTTACAATTCCTCTGTCAAGATCACCTTTTAGTACCTTGCAAAGGGTTTGCAGAGATATAAAAATGTGCCAAAATATGATTGTTCTCTAAAAGTTAAACACATGAAGAGTAATTTTAGAGAGTCCCTCAATCAAATAAATTCCCTTCCATGTTCTTTCCATTGCCTTGAATTTTTACTAATATTTCCAGTTTGGGATTAAGGCAATCAAGGTGTCTATTAACATGAACCAATGTTACCTAGCCGGGCTAACCTCCTTATTCTTTATCATTAATGTCTTACTGTGAATAGTTAAAATGAGGTTTCTTCTCCAAACTAAGCCTTAAGAAATAATAATGGCAATGTTTAAAAATTTAAAATTTATTGCACACCCAGAATTTACAATGCAAACTGAGTTATTCTTATCTTTGTTTCTTATTATGATTTCATGGGATAGGTTAGACAGAGTCTCATTTAATAGATGGAGAATCTCAGGCTCTAACTGGTCAACTGGCTGCTCAAGGACGTTTTAAAAGACTGGATAGCAGTAAGAATGAGTAGTCAGGAGGGAAAATAAGAAGGTGCAGACAGGCCTTTGGGAGGGTTAATTCTTGTTGAACTGTCAGGGGCATACTGAAGAATAAGGGAAGTTGACTTCCCTTGCCAGTCATGTGCTAGGCACTAAACTTGAATCTTATATACACTGTTTCATTTTATCTTCTCTATAGTCCTGCAAGGTGACTAATATCCCAAATTTTCAGACAAGAAAACAGGGATTTAGAAAAATTAAAAATCTTGCTCAAAGTTGCTCAACTAATAATAGCAAAATATTTTCCTATTCCTAAGCCCACACACATTCTTGCACAGCCACGTGTGACAGTGGAAGGAAGCAAGCAAAGACAAGGTCACGGGAGAGCCTTGAAAACAAATTTCCTTTTCTTCACATCTGTACGGGGCTTGGCTTCTCTGCCCTTCTGCCCTTCACCTTTCCATTCCCTCTCTAATCCTGGAAAGAGCAGGAATTTTATCACATTCTGACCAAACGTGAGAGCTTGAAAAATTTCTACTAGAGTACTCTTTTTTGGTTTTCAAAGTACCTCATTCTCCCCTCAGATTCATTATGCGGGACTTTTCATATATTTATTTCAGTAACTTTTCTATGGTTGGGATGTAAGATAATGAGAGTTTTTGCTTTTTTCTTTAGCTTTTCTTATTTTTTTCTTTTACATCAAAGCAGGTTCTCTCTCTTGTTGAAAAATGTGGCTGCCCTGGGCTTCCCTTCTATGTCAAAAATTTCCCCCAGTCACGTTTTGGTACAATATACCCTTTTAGGAGTTTCTGTCTGGGCATCTTCCCCCCACCAAGAAGTCATTTAGGGCAGAGAGTGAGTGATATAAGGCAGACAGCTGAACTTCCCCTTAGCATTTGCTACCTACCACAATTGCTCTAAACCTGAATTACTCTTTTCCTTGATTGAAAGGTAGCCACCTCTTGGGTGAAATGTGGCAGCTGCTTAACAGCGTACATTAATAAAACGTGATCACGTAAGAAGCAGCGAGTAATGACGACATGATGGATCTAATTGACAAGGCAGACAGAGGCTGATTGGGCTCAGTAGTATTATTTGAGGTTTTTATCACCCTGTTGAATAACCCTGGGTAGGTTCCTTAATTTGTCTATTACTCAGTCTCCTCATCTGTAAAATGGGAATAATAACACTTACTCAGCTCACAGAGGCATTGTCAGAATTAATTAACTCAAGTAAAGTTCTCTGAGCTCCCTGGATAAATGGTGCCATGCAGTTGCAAATGATTAGTGTCCCTATTATTCTGACACTCTCCCATAAGGCCCATATATCAAACACAGTTCTAGCTGAACTGGGCGGAGCAATGGCTTCTGCAACTGCATCCAATGGCAATTTGCCCTGAAGATAAAGTCTGTCTCACACAATGTCTCCCCAGAGCAAGCTTAAGCTGGTTGCAGTATTGATGTAGGTGATCTGCCTGCCAGCATGCACAGAGTCGGTTTAACTAGAGCTAATTATGGCGAGCAATAACGCCAGAGCCAAGAACTCACCTCTGATTATGACGGGATATTCAAAGAAACTATTTTTGGGTCAGATAATTGGGCAGGATATTCTGCAGCGTTGGTATGGGTGGCATTCTGAAGAATGTCAGGGCATCTCAAATTTCAGAGGAAGGAGACGACTTGACATAGATGGCAGAGACCCATGAGAACTGTTATCTTTGCAAACTGCCCTCTGTGATGTTCACCACGTATTTATTAGGACCACAATGTTGTTGTTCTTATTATGCAAAGGTTATATACCTCTTTCCTAGGATAGAAAGACAGGGATGAAAAGGGTTGGCATGCAAGACAGGTAAGATGGAGCCCCCAAGCTCATGGGTGCTTTTGATCTTCCCGAGGCAGGACAGACGTGAACAAACAGACTAGAGAGTAGAGGCAGGGAAGCTTTGAGGAAGCCACAGAGGCTGCTGAGTGCAGGTGCTTTGATGTGGTATGGCTGAGGCTACTAATAATAATATCATAAATGGCAAATGTACATAATGTGCCCCTTCAAATATGCTCAATTCTATGACCAGCACCTTAATGAAAATTACCAACTTTTCCTATCAGACAGACAATTTTGGTAACCCTCTGTTTTATCCCTTACCCTATCATGGTCTACACATGCCAGACTACTCAGAGAAGGTTGCGTTTATGTTTAAATCTCTCAATAATGCCTTACCCACTGCAGTCAGAATCAAATTCAAACTTTTACTTCCTGGTTTCTATTGCCCATCTCTAAACGAATCCTATTCCAAAATCTACCCATCCTCAAAGCATCATGTATGCTCGTTTCCTTACAGTTCCCTGAAGGGCAAGCCTTTTTCTATGCCAGGGCCTTTGCACATGTCCTTCCTACCTGGAATTTTCTTCCCCACCTGACTTCTACTGGCTATGCCCCAATTCTTAACATTTTCCAATTTAAATGTAAATTTTCTCTCTCTCTCTGTCATCTTGTTTGTTGTTGTTCTCCTTCATGCTTTTTTAAATAATCTGTAATTATTCATTCACTTATTCACTAATTTACTATTTAACTGGTTTTGTCTGCTACAAAGGAGAGATCTCACAAAGAATCTGTCATCAAAGGGCTACTAAGAAAGTGGCTCCAAGGAGGATGGGAGGAAAATCTGGCCTGCTGAACCAGGAAGTCTGGAGGGCCTATAAGAATATTTGTAGGAAGCAACCTAAGTAACCAATAACCAAAAGAAAAAAAGATCATCAATGACCAATTGGAAAGGACAATACAGCCTGACAGTGAAGAGAAGCCAATGAAAACCTTGCAATCAATTTCAAAGGGAGAGTATTTACACCCCTGCAGGCCTTTGAGACTCCATCTCTCTGGTCTTTTCTCCTTCATGAGAGGGATCCAATTCCAACTCTCTTTGGAAGTACTCTGCACTTTCTCCTTGTTCTTCCTAAGGAAAATCTCTCTTTGTTACCCTGAAACTTGTGTAGGTGACTTTTACTTTCTGTCCACTGCCAGAGCCGCACCAGTTTTATTTTCAGTTTCATTTGGTGCTGAGCTTCCGATGAAGTTTCTAACTCAGCCAAGTAATCTAACCTCAGCTGGATTCAGGGAACCAGGACCCCTAACCCCCACCACAAACAAATATTTTTTTAATGTTGTTAAATAATAACTACTATCTTTGTTGAACACCTACCATATGTCATACACTGTATTACATACTTTATGAACAAATCACATTTTTCCATGTAACAATTTTCAGAAGTTGGTATCATTAACTGCTGTTGTCATACAAGCAAATTGAGGCGTTGAGACAATGGAACTTGCTGAAGATCACAGCTTGGACTTAATGAAAACTGGATTTAACCAAGAGTCTTGCTGACTCCAGAACCAAGGATGCAACCATTTAATCTAAACAAAAGGCCCAATCCTAAATCCTCTCTCAACGGTTTTGAACAGGGATTGGTTTGAAGGCATTGCTTGGAAATTGGAATTGAAGAGCGAGCCCTGAATTTGTTAACTACTTTTGTTAAGTACCAAGCACTTAGTGTTTACAATTTAGAGAATTAGAGGCATTAAAAAAACATAGAAAAGAAGGAGTCAGAGCCAAGTTTTCTGGCCTGTCTTAGAAAGTTTTCAAATTATTTTCAAGCCGCTCTTTGCCTGGGGACATCTCCATCTTTGGTTTCTGATTGCTATTTCCTGGGGGAAACTAAGGGAAGTAAAAATTGTTTTATTTTAGATTCACTTCACTACAATTAAGAATGCTGAACACATGAGAATCTAAATAAATAAATAGCAAAAATCTGTTTAATTAAAATGTGAAAGGATTGTGACTTTTCCCAAATTTTGGCATTTAACATGATATTTTGTTTGTAGGTTGAACTACCCTCATAATCAACACAAACAAAAGAGACAACTTTTAAAAAACTGAGACAAACTTCAAATAGTAGTGAGATATTTTTCTTTACCAAAATTAAAAAAAAAAATCACTGATACATAGGTGAGGTAAGTTTTCTATCATAAAACAAATATTTTCCCTGAAAGATAAGATTTTTTCTTCCATGATTCTTTCACCAAAAACTTCTGATTGCTTGTGATGATAGTGAAAAGAGGCTAAAATAAAGGCATAGATGCATTTAAGTCATCAATCCTCAGCCAAAGCAATCAAAACAACCATAAAGATACATCAAGATAAATTACAAATATTGTGGCACAGCTGTGGATGTCTAGGAAACAAAGAACTAAACTAAGATCAGAAGAGTTGGTTAAAAGTGTGTTATATGTCTGTGTCCCAGAGACTTCTTTTGCTCTGCACCAAAAGAATTACTGAGTGTTGAAAGCTGAAACAATTGGCTCTTGACTTTGGTGGACTAGTGGTGAAGACTTGGCAGAGTGATGGATTAAATCATCATAAAGTGGTCGGTGTGGGGACAGAAGTAGTCATAGGATGCTAAAGAAAGACAGAAGGTAGAGCCTAGAGCTTGAAAGAACTGCAACAGAATTCTTAGAAGAGAAGACAACTGGACTGAATCTTAAAGGAGTTAAAGGATTGAATGGCCCTCTATTTTTAGGTCCCTAAGTGATCTCCAAACATCTTTCCAAAAGGAATGTATTAGTTTGCATTCCCACCAGCAGCACAGAAGTGTTCCCTTTTCTCCACATCCACGCCAACATCTCTGGTTTGGGGATTTTGTGATATGGGCTAATCTTACTGGAGTTAGATGATATCTCAAAGTGGTTTTGATTAAGGGAGGGGAGGGGGAAGATGGGTGGAGGGAGGGCAATTGGTGGGACCACACCTAAGGTGCATTTTACAAGAGCACATGTTAAATTTACTAAATATAGAGTATAAATGTCTTAACACAATAACTAAGGAAAATGCGGTGAAGGCTATGTTAACCAGTTTGATGAAACTATTTCAAATGGTATATAAAACAAGCCATTGAACCCCATGATTGCATTAATATACACAGCTATGATTTAATAAAAAAAAATTAAAAAAGGAATGACCTAATTTTTAAGATGGCAACAGTGATATTTTGAGGGAATAGTAATGAGAGTTTCTGTAGCTTTTTTAGCTTTTTTCTTTTTTTCCTTCTTCTTTTTCTTTCTTTCTTTCTCTCTTTTTTTTTTTTTTCTTTTTTTTTTTTTTTTTTTGCCTATCAGTCTCTTTCTTTCCTATTGCAACTGGTTTCTTCTCAGCTGGAGAATATCACTTACCAGCCCCCTCCCCCACCAGTTTCCAGGTTCTTATTTCTTTAAGTAGGCAGGGAGTTCTAGCTTTCTAGCAACTAAATGAAAACACCTGGGGAAAATTTAAAATTCCAATTTACCTCTCTTGAATTTCCTTTCTAGTCTTCAATCTAATCATTTTGGCTGAGAAAGTGGTGTTTTCCGGTTGGTCTAGTTTTGACCCACCCAGTGTGCCGAGAAGGCTGGTTTTCTAAGATAACAACTTCTTTTTTTTTCTTTTGAGATAGAATATCACTATGTCACCCTTGGTAGAGTGCTGTGGCATGACATCACAGCTCACAACAACCTCAAACACTTGGGCTTAAGCTATTCTTTTGCCCCAGCCTCCCAAGTAGCTGGGACTACAGGTGCCTTCCACAAAGTGCTCTATTTATTTTTTTAATCTTTTTTTATTTAAAGAAAGGAAGGAGGGAGAGAAGGAGAAAGGGACAGAGTGTAGGGAAAGGGGGTAGGGAAGAAGGGAAGGGGGGGCATTTTTTTTTCATTGCAATTGTCATTGTTGTTTGTCAGGCTAGGCTGGATTCAAAGCCTCCAGCTCCAGTGTATGTGGCTGGCGCCCTAGCCACTGAGCTACAGATGCTGAGCCCTAAGATGACAATTTGTATTTAAAAACTACAGAAGGAGAAAGCATTAAAAAAAAAGCATAAAGGATAGTTGACAAAATTAAACAGTTCATAGTTCTAAGAAATTTCTTTCAACCCGCCAGTGGCAAAAAGAATTAAGACACTGTGTGTGGATACATTTTAGGTCCCATAGCAAAATGGGACCTAAAGACTGTTAGGCTAGAAAAAAATAAACATTTGCTAAGTTATTTTCTGGGCCAATCCCTTATTAGATGGTTATCTTTCACTATTTCATAAAGATGCCCACTACAGCCTTTGGAGATAGGTGCTATGTTAAGTTTGAGAAACAGAAAGGTTAAGTAACTCTTAGAAAATCATAGGGATTTGGCAATCACAAAGATTTAATTTGTCTTCAATTAGCCATTCCATGTTCCTTCCACTATGCCACGTGGGATCTTTAGACAACAGTGTTTGTAGCATAATGTACAGTCTTCCAAATGACCAGAGGTGCGCAAATAGGAGACTTGTTTTGTTTTCTTTTTGCTGACTTTATGATAAGACATTTTTCTTTCTTCAAATTTTAATGTGCTGTGTCAGGAAAAAATATATAATGAGTGCTTTGGATTTTCTTTCTTTTGAGCTGATTCTGTAAGATGTGTCACATGTCTCTTCCTTGGAGAGAGTAATTAATGGGGTGTATTGTTATTTCCATATGATATCTCTAGAAGAATTTAACTTTGGAGGTGGGAGGAGGCAAGGAGGGACACTTGTAAATTTCTACATTTATAGTGAACATTTTCTGGGTAGGATGACATAGGAAAACATCAATAATGAAATGGGGAATACTTTTGTATCTTTATAGAGACATTTGCTTATTAAGCTTAGCTGAAAATTCTTCTGAAAGATTCACTGTGTCTGGCTCTCTGATGGTGGACTAGCTGAATGTGGGGTTGGGTGGGCTGGGGTATGGTGCTGCAAAGCTAATGTTTGGATCATTCAGGGGGAAACTAATCACTGTTTCTTAGCTTGGTTCATTGCTCATTTCATTAACATTACACAGGGTTCCCTAGGAGTTATTTTTTTCCTCTCTCAGGCAAACATTAGGCTTAGTTACAGAGAGGAGAGAGACATATAAACAGAGGGTGGAAAAAGGTGTATCTCATTTTATTACTCTTTTGTGTAATAGTAGTAAAAGTTTTGTAGGGAGTACTGTATATGGTAAAACAATCATTTGTCAATGGGTAAACTTACTGAACACCAATGTCTGTTTTTAAAAGATCCCTTGTGTGTCATGAACTACACAGTGTTCATAAAAAGTTGTACTCCAGGGTTACATATTCTTGTTTCCTCAATTACTGGAGTTTTCTGAAGTCTCCAAGGAAGGAGGATTAAATATTTATTGTCAGAAAGCACCAGGTTGCACTTTGTCCTCTGCTTTGACACATTCATTAGCCCAGACTTTAAATTTTCAATTACACAATCCATAAAGTACTACAAAAAAAGAAAAGAAAAGCACCACACACACACACATAACACACACCTACACACACACTCACAAAACAGTTAAAAGTAGTGAGAAAAAGAAGGGGAATAAAAGACAATAAGACAGAGGTGTGCCTTACATTTTGAAGATTCTATGCTTCATCTGGCTTATTAGTTTGGCCGTTACGATCAGTACGTTCCCTTGATGAATGATACCTGGAGTTATATTTAAGTCATAAATTACTCTGATGGATTATTTTTATTTGTTATCCTAAGAAACCAAGAATCTCTATCTTTTAATCTTTAGTCTCTAGTGCAGAACTGATATGCCTCTTGGAGTAGATAAGGAATATGAAATAAAGTAACAAAGCTCCCTCATGTTGAATTGGTGAAGATAGAATATCTTCAGATAACAATAAGACTATATATGAAGAGGAAGATAAAAAAAGGCAGTTTTGTGACGTGGTCATGAAGAGATTATAATTTAAAAGATTAATATGAATTGTATGCACACGTTGAAACAAAGTTTCAAAAGTATAGACTGTTGGCTTCAGCTCTGACATGTGAAGTACTTGAACATTATCACCCACAGTCCTTATAACAGGAAGAAACTGGTGAGGTTGAGTCAATTAATTTTTTTGGACCAATCAGAGAAATGTGGTTTCAAGGAAAATCACTAAAAATCCAGAAATCTTTAGAGGAAGGTTTATTTAGAGAGGCATGCACTGGTTCTGCTTCTGTAACAGAAGCTCTGGAGCCATAAACTGGTAGGAATACCTGATTGGCATATTCGGGCTCCAATAACAAGGTACCGTAAAGTGCGTGGATTATAAACAACAGAAATTTATTTCCTATAGCTCTAGAAGCTAGGAGGTTTAAGATCAAGACACTAGCAGATTTTGTGTCTGATGAGGAACAACTTTCTCCTTTATAGATGTTACTTTCTCACTGTGTTTAAATGTGGTAGAAGAGGGGAGGGTTCTCTCTTAGGCCTCTTCTGTAAGCACACTCATCTCAGCAAGAAGAACTCTGACTCCATGACCTAGTTACTCCCAAAGCCGCACCTCCTAATACTATAGTTGAGGTGTTCAGATTTCAACATATGTATTTTATGGACATTCAGACCATAAAAAGTGTTAATTTTGGATAACTTCTTGAGGACAAGTGAGTGTGGACTAGTTTGAGAATGAGAAGTTCCTGGGGCCCACAGCCTTGTGTGTGTGTGTGTGTGTGTGTCAGGGGTGTGTGTCGGGGGGGAGCAATTCTACAGGTTTTACCTTTAGGTTCTTATAGTAAAGATCCAAGAAAGACACCTTCCCTCAGGGCCCTGGCCAGAGGAAGTGAAAGTAATCCTTATGAAATTCACCCACAAACTTCTCTATAACAAGCCCTGCTTTAGGGGAAACATTTTTCTGGAAAATGGCATTCTTACTACCCCAGGTGCTTCAGTCTTCCTGTATTATCTGAGAAGGCAACTATCATAGTGTACAGGGATCAGTATTATAAGAAAATGCACTAGGAAGAATTTAACTAAAGAATGAAGTAGGTGGCCAATGGGAGAAAAGCTACACTAAAGGAGAAACTTATCCCTGAAGGGGAAAGGTCACAGCCCTAAGAGAATAGGTCAGTAAAGGAAAGGGATTTAAAGGAAAAATTATAAGATGCTCTGTTTCCCTTCTCAGTTTGCAAAAAGGGCTATAGCATAACCACAGTTTATTACAACTAAGAAAGCTACAGGATATGACAATCTCTGAGGGGCACTATATATAAGAAAGACCAAAAGAAAGACATTAAAAGAAAATTAAGCCTGTAGCATCTATAGCTCCAGCAAACATTAAATGCAGTTCATTTCCTAGGTATATCCATTGAAATCATCAACCTAACAGCCAATATACCTCAATTCCTATGAGTTGACACAACATTATCTGACATTTAAGAAAATTTATAAGGCATGTCAAAAGGCAAAAACAATTAACCAAACCAGTTTGAAGAGACAGAACAAGCATGAGAATCAGATTAAGATATATCATCAAATTTGGAAAGATCAGACAGAAAAATTTAAATGATTAAATTGCAATCATAATTAGCATGATAAGGGCTCTAATAAAGAAAAAGTAAATGACATGCAAGAACAGATGGATAATGTGAAGAAGAAAGAGTCAAAAAGAAATCCTTGATATCAAAAACATGGTAACAAACGAAGAATAGTTTTTTGGTAAGTTCATCAGTAGATACAACATGGCCATGGAAACACAGTGACCTTGAGACAGGCCAATGTCAACTTTCCAAACTGAAATGCAGCAATAAAAATGAATTTGAAAAGCAGAAGAGGTAGCTAAGAACTGTGGGACATCAAAAGATGTATCATTGACATAAGAATAGAGAAGAGATAAAACATTATAAATGTTTGGACTAACAAAAGCTAAGAGTGTTTCAAAATTAATGAAGAACAGAAAGCCACAAATCCAGAAGCTCAGAAGATACAAAGCAGGTAAATACCAAAATTTTATCTTTAGGCATATTATATTAAAACTGAAAAAAAAATTAAAATAAGAAATCTTGAGAAAGAACAGAGAACAAGAAATGGGGGGTTCAGTAATAATAAATACAGCAGACTTCTCATCAGAAACAATGAAAGCAGGAAGAATGTGGAATGAAATATATTTAAAGTATTGAAAGAGAAAAGAACTAACCAATCTAGAATTTATGTATGACAAAATTATTTGTTTGGAGTGAAAGAGAAATAAAACTTTCTAAGAATAATACAACCTGAAAGGATTTATCACTGGAAAACCTGCCCTGTGAGAATTATTAAAATAAGTTATTCAGATATATGGAAAATAAAACACATACATTAGGAACTGAACCTTTGTGTCCTCCCAAACACATTCCAAAAAATCTAATCACCAGTGTGGCTTTATTTAGATATGGATCCTCAAGGAAGTAATTAAAATTAAATGAAGTCAAAAGGGAGGATCCCCAATCTCTGACAGATTAGCTGTGGCATCACACAGCTCACAGCAACCTCCAATTCCTGGGTTTAGGTGATTCTCTTGCCTCAGCCTCTCGAGTAGCTGGGATTAGAGGCACCCGTTACAACGCCCGGCTATTTTTCTGTTTGGCAGTTTGGCTGAAGCCAGGTTTGAACCAGCCACCTTCGGCATATGGGGCCAACGCCTTACTAGATTAGCCACAGGTGCTGCCCCAGATTAGTATTCTTATAGGAACTAATAAGAAGAGAAACCATAGAACCAGTGCTTTGGCGCTCTCACTCTCCCTCCCTTCCCCACCTTATGTGAGGACATGGCAGAAAGGTGACCATCCATAGGACAGGAAGACAGCTTTCACCAGAAACTAAATTCCAGCTTTTAGAATTCTGAATTGTGAGAAAGACATTTTTGGGGATGAAGTCACTCATTCTGTGGTGTTTTGTTATGGGCGCCCTAGCAGACTAGTGGACTATCAGGTCAGAAACTCTGATCTACATAAAGCATAGGAGCAGAGATAAATCTTCCTGTTTTCCCCATGGACATTCACTGAAAATGAACCCATTATAAGATTAATAAGAAAAAAAGACTTATAAATTTTATTTGAATATACATAAATATGATGGACATAGGCAAAGTATGAGATTCAGGGAAGAGCCAGATTGTTGAGATTGAAATACTCTCTTCAAAGGGGGGAGATATATTGACCTTAATGTGGCCATTGTTTTGGAAATGATTTTTTTTGGAAGTCTAATGAGATCTACCAGTTACTAGAAGATGAGGAGAGGAACTAAATAGGTACAGCCTGACTTATTAGGTAGATAAAGTCCCAAAGGTAATCTCCCAGAGCTGCTCTCAGAGGAATAGCTGAAAATTTGTCTGGGTATGGTGATAGTTTCCATTCTCTGCTCTTTTCCAGTAGTTAATCTATCCTAGTTGTTTGCTGATATTCCTGGGAATGGGGGTCTTGAAACAATAGCATATATTTTGGAAAGAAGAGTTCTAAGTCATATAATGAAATTTTAGACGCTTGGGGAAAGAAGACCAGAGAGACCAGAAGGTGTGGAAAGATCAGAGAGACAACTTGAGTCTGCTTCATTAGTTTAGCATGTCAAAGTGCATATTCCTGGGTAATAATTTCTGAACCCCTGAAAAAGAAAAAGTGTCAGAAAGGTAAGAAACAAAGGTAAAATAAAATTATTTACTTTTCTTATCCTTAATTTATGAGAAAGACAGCTGTTCATTTAAAGAAATAAAGTAGCAATTTATTTGGTATTTATAGTATATATACAAGTGAAATGATGACTATAATGTTACAAGGTACAGAAGGGAGGAATTAAAAATATTTTATAACAGATATTTCCCTGTTCACTTCCCAGGTGAACTGCTAAATGTTATTTGGAAGTGGACTTAGTTAAAAATGTGTATTGAAAATTCTAGATAAGCATCTAAAATACATTCAGTAAGAAATATAATTAAGATGCTAAGATTGAAGTTAAAATTAAAAATATATAATGCTCAATCATGACTAGAGAAAGGAGAGAACCAAGGAGGAAAAAAACAAATTGAATGAAAAGGAAATTTACAATCATGGCATGCAGTAATATCAAAATTACTTTAAATACAAATGTTATAAATAAACAAGTAAAACAAGAGATTAACAGAGTGAATTTATAATACCCAATTGCATGTTGTCTACAAGAAACCTATTTTAAATAAAAAGACACAAATAGGTTAAAAGGAAACAAACCAAAAAGATATAGAAAGCACACTAACAAAGAAAGTTGTAATAGCTATATTAATTTCCAAAGAACCAGATTTTAGCGCAAGTGGAATTATAAGAGACAAATAAATACATTACATAAACATAAAAATCAATTATTCAAGAACACATAAAAACTCTAAAACTCTACATTTCACTTTTGTGATGATCCTTTTAAAGACCTATAATTCCAGTTTAAGAAAAAATATCAAACAAATCCTGATGGAAGCTCCATCTAAAAACATCTTACCAGGACCCCTTAAAACTGTGATGGTCGCTGAAAATAAACTAAACAAAGCCTGAGAAAACAGTACAGCCAAGAGGAACCTAAAAAACATGATGTCTAAAAGTAACTCAGTACCTGGAATGATGTCTTAGAGAAGAAATATTATAGCTAGGAAGAAACTGAGAAAAGCGCAATAAAGCATAGGCTTCAATTAGTTAAAATGTATACATAAATTAGCCAGGCCAAGTGGTGCCAGCCTATCATCCACCCTATTTCAGAGGTTATGGCAGGACGATCACTTGAGTCCAAGAGTTTGAGGTTGCAGTGAATTATGACCACACCAGTCTCTGTGACAGAGTGACACCCTGTTTCAAAAAATCACAATAAATGAAAAAGGATCAATATTAACATTGATTTGTTAATTCAGATACTAATAAATTAATAAGAGAATAAACTAATTGTAGGCTACATAGGATCCTATCATCTTCATAATTTTTCTGTAAATCTCAATTTATTCTAAATAAAACGTTTTTTTAAATATACCCATCAAAAAGGAAAAGAAATAATAAAATATATACACTAATGGAGAATAATATTCTGAATAAAGAATGTAACTATTTTGGCAACGTACCCATTGCTTCTTTCTTATGATTAAAGAACTGTACCTAAGTGAAGTTTCCATAGAGGCAGGATCTTTCGGGTAATGAACCATAATCTTCAGGATATAAGAGCTTTGTTATCTATCTGGGCAGTCAGTACGGACTTGTGAACTTAGAGCTTAATTACAACAGAGCTTAATTACCAGGATATATAAGGTTCCCAAACAACTCAACATGCCCCAGATTCCCAACTAATCCAATTACAAAATGGACAAAAGTCCTGAGTACACATTTCTCGAAAGGAAACATAAATGTTCATCGGGTATATGAAAAAATGCTTAATGTCACTAATCACTGGGAAGTACAGATCAAAATCATGAAGAGTCATCATTTCACCCCAATTAAAATGGTTACCAAAAAGACAAAAATTAGCAAATGCTTCCAAGGATGTGGAGAACGAGAAACACTTGTACCCTGTTGGTGGGAATGTAAAAAAATACAACCATTACAGAAAACCTTATGGGAGATCCTCAAAAACTTGAAAACACAACTACCATATTACATGGCAATTTCACTTCTGGGCATTTTTATGTAAGAAAGGTCTTTACTGCCATGTTTATTGCAGCAATATACACAATAGCCAAGAGATGGAATCAACCTAAGTGTCTATCAATGAATAAATGGATCAAGAAAATTTGGTATTCATATATAATGGGATATTATTCGACCATAATAAAGAATACAATCCTGTCAATTTCTGAACATGAATGAAACTGGGGGTTGCTATGTTACATGAAATAAGCCAGGAAAAGACAGACAAACTTGTGGGAGCTAAAAGAAATGGATCTCATGGAGGCAGAGCCAGGAATGGTGGTGACCAGTGACTGGGAACGGGACAGGGGGAACAGGGAATGAAGAGAGCTGGGTAAGGACGGTGACAATACGGTTTGATAGAGGCAATAAATTCCAGTATTTAATAGTATAGTAGAGAAATTATAGTTAACAATAATTTATTGTGTATTTCAAAATAACACAAAATTTATTGTGTATTTCAAAATTCTCTCCCCTATAGGGAGAGAAGAACTGTTACCTCCCCCCCAATGCAAGGAAAAGATAAATGTTTGAGGTGATTGATATTCTGATTAGCCTGATTTGATCATTATGCATTATGTAAAGGAATCAAAATGTCATATGTAGCCCCCAAATATGTACAACTATTATATATCATTGAAAAACAAACAAAATTCTCTAGGCCATTCAAATTAAAAAGAAAATCAGTTTTAAAATAATTATATGGTTTTGCCATACTTTTCAGATAGAGACTGATAAAAGCATTTGATTGTCATTTGTTAAATTGTGTATTGAATATAACTATCATTACAATTTCCATGCTTTGTATTGATGTAAGATCCATTTTTAACCATAAAGCAATTGATTTTCATACGTAGTCTTTTCAAATATTACTGATTTGTGTCCCATAAGCCTCTCATTAAAGGATGGTTTGTTTGAGCGCAGCTTACTCTCCTTTGCCTTGAGCTTCCTGGTTTATTTAAGTTACCAAGGAACAAAAATAGCTGCAGTTTTGGCAGGATCCATTCTCTTTTCCTATAGGGAATACTCACTATTTAGTAAGGAGCATTTTCAAATGCAAATGACCCTCCAAATTAGGGCAGTCCTCTTCCTTGGAGCCAATACTAAACCACCACCTGCCTGTGTTCCTATTCAAAGCTGGTCTACTCAGCCCATATGCATCTCCTCCAGTGTTTTATTTGACAATCTGTTTCAGCTTCGCAAGAGAGCTAGCAAATTATGTATTGCTCATTTTGTCAAAGTCATCATTGGTGACAATTCTGGCATCAAGAGGCTCATTTTATTCTGCAGATGTTTTTATCAAATAGAAGATAAATCATGGTTTCCCATTTTGTTTTGTGTTGTACTTCTGGGAATAAGGGAGAACACAAATAAAAACCTTTTCATTAATAAAGAAAGAAAGAAAGAAATACACTGAAGAGGATCACCACGGCGTGATTTGGGGATATTCAGATCACATCGTGGTAAGACATTATTATATTTGGCATCCACGTAACAAGATTGGGGCACGGGTAAGTGATGTTGGGGAAGAAGAGAGGGAGGCAAATTTTTAAGAGGTTCATTTTCTTTCAGTCTCCTGAGACTATTGCCCCAACTTAAATTTAGAAGTCTAATACAGAGTAAAGTGCACCACAGGATTTTATGGAAAGAAGTATCACAAAATATTCCCCTCCCAAATAAATAATTAGTCTCAAAAAAATAAATAATCCCCCCATAATAAATAAATAATCTGGTAAATCATTTTGAGGGACTGTCTTGATGTTAACCTACAGTGTGGCTGGGATCACAGTGATTTTTGACATAAGCGTCAGCAGGTGAATGGATCTTGGGGTTTGGTCTGTAAATTTCAAGGGCGAAAAAAGAAGAAAGAAAAGAAGTCATGTGACTCTATCTTCACTGCTGCTAGAAGGTGTAGTTAGCAGAAGAATGCAGAGCAGGAGCCTTAAATAAAAATAAATAGTTAATAATGTCTCACTGCATTCAAGGTGCTGTTATTCTACTGAGATTCCACCTATGCAATTAGCATGGCCAAGAAGCCTTCGCCATAGCTCCCGTGGTGCCTAGTGAAATATGGAGTTCAGTGAGGTTGATGTCAGGGCCTGGTAGAGTAGATATCAGGGGTGAATGAACAAATGCCACATGCATCATGGCAGGTGACAGCATTGTGAAAGTCAGCCAAGGATGGATGTAATTTTTGAAATTCTCTGGAGGATGCTGAAAAGAAAGAAAGTATTAGAGAAATAGTTGAGAATAGAAAAGAAAGCAGTTGGTATAACTCAACGTTTACATACATGGTCATCATTGGCAATAGTTTTAATTGTATGCCAAGTATAACACTCAGCCCTTTATAGGTATCGTGACTCATTGTTTTCAAAGCTATGTCTTGAGATATCCTATTTTGCTCTACGAAGTGAAGGTTTATAAAGGTTATGCTATCTGTCAATGACCATTCAACAGGTATTTTGGGAATCATATTGGGCAGTGGCTAAGGGCAGAGTATTTGCATTCCTATGGTCCTTGGTTTGAATCTGCACGCGCTAACCAATCATTAGAACCTCTGTGCAACGGTATAACTTTTAATTGGGTTAGTTGACGCACTTAATATCATTAATTTACTTATTTATATATTCTGTCGCCTTTATCACCTATTTATCAGAGCTCTGTTACATACCAAGAACTGTACAAAAATGTATGTGTGCATACACGCACACGCACACATGAAACACATTTGTATCTTTTCCAAAGCAAGCAGAAAGGGATTAGTGTAGCAAACTTTTGTTTTACTTGACGTATCCCCGTGGACAGACAGGTTATTTCTTCTGTATATCAGTGCACCTTTCAGACTCTCGCTGGTCTCTCTAGGAAACCCTCAGATGTTTAGTCAACAGTCTTGCAATTTACTATTTAAGGGAGAGATTTCTTCTCATTTCCCAATTGTTCTCCCATCAAGCCTGAATAAAACATAAGCTGATCAATATATAAAGTATCCATAAAACTAGGCTGTTACAGCGACTGTTCGTGTTTATTTTGTTTTCTCCCTTTTACCTTACTTCTACATGATTTAGCATTAAAGTTGAGGCAAAAGCAACGGCAAAGCGCCGCAGAAGCAAATAAGCTTTTAACAAGCCTTCAATAGACTGACAAAAGGAGATGGGAAACCAGAAACACGAAAATAATAAGCAGTAACTCTGCCAAGAAATACAGCCTCCAAATGGATCCTGAATAAGAAATTTACTTATTTATTTGCATCTTTCAGTTCAGTTTTGCATTAACTATTTTTTTCCTCTTGTTTTGAAAACCATTTGGATTTATTGCATCCCCTGGTGTTCTTTTGCATTTTTTTTAACATCCAATCTCCTTATTTTAACATCTCTTTACGTTCAGAATTTTCAGACACCATTTACTCTTTTTTATTTTTACAAATAGTAGAAATCATGGAATGAACAGTTAGAGTTATTGTTAGTGCACAAATAGCGTAAGACAGATCGTAAAGTCCCTAGTGATCAAGGAACTATATAATGCTGACTAGCTCCAGCAGCGACAGCAAAAATTTTCATAAGCCAGATGCTCAGCTTTCGACTCAACCCCATCAACTTATCCTCACCATGTGAGAACCCCCCCATTACTTTCCCAAAAAGCCTATTGCCTTTCTGACCCTTGGAAAAATTCTGCAGCTTCTGAATTCTTTCCCTAGCTTCATTCTTTCTCCCTGTGCATATAACTCAAAATGATGAGGACACATGACAAAAGATAAAATAATGAGAACACACCACAAAAGACAAGCATGCATTATTTTTTACCAGCTATAAGCAAATTCAAATGCAGAATTTTCACAAAGAGAGGGAAGAAAGGCCTTTCAGAAAAGATGTTGCCACTTACAGTTTGAGAACTTAGATCTTCCACGCAAGCAGAGGAGGTGAATAAGGCAGTTTTCATTTTCTAAAAAGCAAGACTGGATTGCTAAAGGAACTAACATTTTGACTATGTCATTATTCAAAGTACCATGACTTAGAGTGTCTGAGCATGGAAACATGTAAACTGATTTTTTTTTTTTAATTTGCTGATCATAATACATATAAATGCTCTGTAGAATCAGAGTATTTATAACACAAGGTAAGTTGTTAAATTTCTTCCAATTTTTTTAATCCAGGCTGTATAACTATAACATTTATTATTTGGGGGTTTTGTATTTCTTAGTACCTATCCCTCACAGATGTGAGGAAATTAAATCTCAGATTTCATATTGAGAAAATCATTTGCATAAATACAAGGTAGTGAACAAAGTAGCCCTGAGAGTGAGTGACAAATCTGTGCCCCTCTGCCCAGAGATTTTGGAGATTTCACTCTATGGGAGGCAGCTATGGCAGACACTTGTAATATGATCCATGGTTGCATGATAAGAAGAAGAGACTCTCAAATGTGGGAGGTGATGGTTTTGTACTACCGAGAGCCACCCTGATCTGGGCTTTATAACAAATTACCACAAACTGGGCGGCTTATAACAACAGTAATTTATTCCCTTATGGGTCTAAAGCAGTGATTTTCAACCGGTGTGCTATGGCATACTGGTGTACTGGGACAGGATCTTAGGTGTGCCATGAAAAATTTTAACTATCATCAATTAAATTATTTTCTAAAGAAGCTCAAAGAACAGTAAGTATATTCTTTTCTTTCTTTCTTTTTTTTTTTTTTGGTCATCATAATTTAAGTATACTGCAGAAGTTTAACTATAGGTTCAAGTGTGCTATGAGATTAAAAAAATGGTTGGAAAATGACGGTCTAGAAGCTAGAAATCTGAAATTAAGCTGTCAGAAGGGCCAGGTTCCTGAAGAGTCTAGGAGAGGATCCTTCCTTGCCTCATCTACTTTCAGTTTGTTACCAGCTATCCCTGGTATTCTTGCTTTCTGCATGCATTGCTCCAACTTTTGCCTCTGTCTTCACATGGCCTTCTCCACTGCGAATCTGTGTCCACATTTCTCTCTGTTTACGGGGGCACTGTTTATATTGAATTTAGGGCCCACCAGAATCCAATAAGACCTCAACTTAACTTGTTTATTTCTGCAGAGGCCTGATATCCAAGTAAGATCACAGTTAAAGGTTTCAGGTAGACATAAATTTTTGAGGGACACTATCTGACCCAGCACATTAGATTTCCAAGTTTCATTTCAGATGACAGTTGTCTATAAGGCATCTCCAACTTAACCTGTTCCAATCTGAAGTCCTAATCTTTCATCTCAACACACATGTTCCACCCAGCATCTTTCTTCTTCCAGTTCGGTCACAATAGAATCCTTCCAGTTTCTCAGGCCTAGAAAATTAGAATTATCCCTTCTGATTGTCACTCTTTTACAGCCCACTTCTAATAAGTAAAAAGTTCTCTGGATTATAGTTGAACATTGTATCTGGAATCTGATCACTTCTCACACCCAATGCTGCAAATGTTCCTGTATTAGCAGCTTTCATCTCTCACCTGAATGATTTCCAGGGCCTTCCTATTGTTTTTCTGACTTCCACCCTTCTCCTAAAGTCTAATTTTGGAACACCAGCTGGAACAGTTCTTCTGAAACACAGGTCAGATGATGACGCTCCTCTGCTAAAAGCCCTCAAGTGGTTTCTCATCTCATTGAGAGTAAATGCCAAAACCTTTACAAAGTCCTACATAACCTGCCCTCATCCTTTCTGACCTCATCTTCCCCACTTCCTTCTGCTCCATTCAAACTGCCTACCTGAGCTCTAACACACAAATTATGCCCTCACCTTAGGGCCTTTCCATGGTTATTTCTTTTAGCCAGGGACAACGTTGAATTTACTTCTTTCTACAACGTTGAAGATAGGAAAGATAAGTTGGACAAAGTCTCATTCAAAATGATTTAAAGACATTCCAAAGTCATTCTTAGTTGTAATTTGAGCAGAAGAAAATCACGATAGACTACAATAAAAAAAAAACTTTCTTTGTTAAGTATATTCCTAGGTGTTATATTTTCTTTATTGCTGCTGAGAAAGGTGTCGCATCTTTTATTTGATTCTTGGCTTGACTGTTGTTGACATCTATGACAGTTACTGATTTGTGTACATTTATTTTATAGCTTGATGCTTTATGGAAGTTATTCACCAATTCCAGGAGTCTCTTGGTTGGATTTTTGGGATTTTCTAGGTATAAGATCATGTTGTCAGCAAAAAGTGATAATTTGACCTCTTCCTTCCTCATTTGGATACCCTTGATTTCTCTCTCCTGCCTGATTGCTCTGGCTAGGACTTTCAGTACTATCTTGAACAGAAGTAGGGATAGTTGGCAAATATAAAGAAGACTCCAAAAGCATTCACAGCAACAAGAAAAATAAATGAATGAGACCCAATAAAGTTAAAAAGCTTCTGCACAGCCAAGGGCACAATCAAAATAGCAACTGGGCAACCCACAGAATGGGAGAAAATATGCCTGCTGCAGATCTAATAAAGAATTGATAACCAGAATCTACAAAGAACTCAAGCAAATCAGTGCAAAATAACCACTCAATCCCATTAAAAAGTAGTCAAAAGACATGAACAGAAACTTTTCAAACGTGGATAGACTAATGGTCAACAAACTCATGGAAAAATGCTCAACATCTCTAATTACTAAGGAAATGCAAATGAAAACACAATGAGATACAACCTACCTCCAAAGAGAATGGCCTACATTAACAAGTCTCAAAACAATAGATGATAAGCTGGTGTGGATGCAGAGAGAATGAAAGTCTTATACACTGCTTATATACAGTGAAAATCAAGTTGGGGGAGTGGGGAGGGGATGGGTAAATTCATACCAATTAGGTACAATGCACACTATCTGGGAGAAGGGCATGCTTATGAGTATAACTTTGACTCAATCTGTACAAAAATGAAGTATGTAACATGTTTACATTCTAATATTCCAAAATAAAAGAAAAAAACACCCCCTTTCAATCATTCAAATGCTTATTGTAATAATAATAATAATAACATTATACTATCAAAATACTTTTTCACATGTACTAGACACTTTAAGTGGATTTTTACATTATAATGTTGTCTTCAAACTCTTAGTGAGTTTCATAGTCATTTGGGTAGCAAAAAGGTAACCTTTGAACCAAAGCAAGGGAGAGAACAGTGTGTAATTGTCCTGCAAGAGAAGCATAGCAACTGTGAGTCCCAAATTTTGCTCCAATAAACCCATGAGTAATTTATAATAAGGAGTGCAGATTTAGAGGGATTCTCCAGCCTCCTGTGAAATGTTTTCTACCAATACTCCTAGAACTACCATCTGGATTAATTTTTTTTAAAAATATAATTTGATAAGAAAATAATTTTTTATAGAAAATGTCACCCAAGGAAACACTAAATGGCTTCAGACAATAGATAGAGTCTTAGATATAAGACTTTGTATGTCTATTTTAAAAACATAGACACAAACAAGGTGTCAAACAAAAGACACAAGAATTTAAAGAATAAATTATAAAGCAAGAGTCAGAGATAAAATGCAAGCAGATGGAGGATTAGGATATGTGAGAGAACAATAAAAACATAATAGAGAGAAAAGGCACACAAGAAACAATAAGACATGACTTCAACAGAAAAGCTGTCAGGAATATGACAAGTGGATTTGAGGAAATTGCAGAAAATAGAACAGAATAGAATAACATTGTAAAATGATTATAGAAAAATGTACCCAGCATGGAAGACAGAAAAAGTAAATTGCACACATGTAAAAACAAACAAAAAAAACACCCCAAAACCAAAATGAAAACAAAAACAAAAAACTCCTCTGAAAATGAGAATAGAACATATGGGACATAAAAATATCTTAAAATATACAAAAAAATAGCAATCTTGAAATGTAAAGAAACGCTTGCATTTGTGAATGAAAAAATGTGCCCCTTTCCTTAAATTGTCAACACTAAATCATACTGGGGAAGTAATTAAATTTCAAGGATAAGGAAAAAATATGGCTCCTATTTCCAGTAGGAGAGGTCCAGGCTGTTTGAACCAACACTGCTGCTAAGAATAACAAAAATGCTACATAATAACATAAAAAAGTCTTAAAGTAATGAATACATAGTGCCGGAAAAGTATATACACACACACATATACACATACGTATGTATATATGGATATATAAGATATGTATGTATATATGTGTGTTTGTATGTGTACTTATGTATTTTTGTATATATATATGAAATATATATATGTTGTATATATTTGTATATATATGTATACAAAAATAAATTTTCTTACTATTTGCATAAGGATTATAATTAGCAACAAATTATTTACTTTGAGTTAATTCTAATTGAATAACTTAATTTCAATAGTATACAATTTTTCATACAAAATAGCTCCATTTACTTCTCCTTCTTCATACTGGTATTGTCATAAAGAATGTATCCTTATACATAATAGTCCATTTATACAATTTCAAAATTAATACTTTGTGCAATTATTCTTAAAATCAGATGGCAGACGAAAGATAACAAAAATAAAAATACATGTATACTCTCTTTTTCAATTTATCTTTATAGTTAACTTACTGATAGTCTTTATTTCTTTATGTGTATCTGTGTTACTTTCTGTGTCCTTTAATTTTAGAATTACTTACAGGGAGGGTCTGCTACCCACAAATTCTCTCAGGTTTTGTTTATCAGGCAATGTCTTAATTAATCCTTCATGTTTGAAGAATAGTTTTACTAGATGCAGAATGCTTGGTTGACAGTCATTTCTTTCTGAACTTTGAGTATATCATCCCACTGCCTTCTTGCCTACATGGTTTCTGTGAGTAGCTAGTTGTTAACCTTAGGATCCCTTGTAGCTGATGAATTACTCTTGCTGCTTTTAAGATTCTCAAGCTATTGCTGGCTTTTTTTCAGTTTGACAATGATGCATTCAGTTGAGATCTCTGAGTTTATTCTACTTGCAGTTAATTGACCTTCTTGAATGTGTAGATTATTATTTTTTTCAAATTTTTTTTCTGTCATTTTTCTTTCTCATCTTTTTGGGCCTTCCATTATGCATATGGTAGTATGTGTGATGGGTGCTTGTGGCAAGTGTCCTAATCTCTGTGGGCCTTAGTATATTGATATAACAAGTAGAGTCAAAGAAGCTTCATTTATATGGTATTCACACATGAGTTCTTAGAAGCTTCATGTCTCAGGGAAAGAAAAGTACAAATTTATCATATATTGCTTCCATTTCTCCTGGTTCAAAATATCTGGACTTTTTTGTTTGTTTGTTTCTTACTTATTCTGTATTGCCAAAATCTGGTGCGTTCAGCAGCATCTCTTCTTTACATATTGATACTTTCTTTTGATAATGAAAATCACAAAATGATTTTTTTTTTGATGTTAATGAGAATATTTTTATTTTAGATTTAAGTGTGTGTTTTTCAGAATATCATGGTGAGTTTTTTTTTTTTTTATTGTTGGGGATTCATTGAGGGTACAAGAAACCATGTTACACTAGTTGCATTTGTTGGGTAAAGTCCCTCTTACAATTGAATTTTGCCCCCAAATGATGTGGCACACACCAAATTCCCAAGACCCCACCCCCCTCGCTCCTTCCCTCTCTCTGCTCTTCCTTTCCCCACCCCTCCCTCATTCTTTCTCTCTCTGTTCTCCCATTCCCTCACCCCCACCATGTCATTAATTGTCCTCATATCAAACTTGAGTACATGGGATTCATGTTTCTCCATTCTTGAGATGCTTTACTAAGAATAATGATTGTTTTTTTTTTTTTTTTGAGACAGTCTCTCAATGTTGCCCTCAGTAGAGTGCCATCATGTCACAGCTCACAGCAACCTCAAACTCTTGGGCTTAAGGGATGCTCTTGCCTCTCCCAAGTAGCCGGTACTACAGGGGCCTGCCACAAAGCCCAGCTGTTTTTTTTTTTTTGTTGTTGTTGTTGTAGTTGTCGTTGTTTTAGCAGGCCTGGGCCGGATTTAAACCCACCAGCCCCAGTGTATGTGGCTGGCACCCTAACCACTGAACCATGGGTGGTGAGCCACACAAAATAATCCTTATTGAGCATAGAGTACATATTTATTTAAAAATAGTTTAGTGAATCAAATAATTAAAGATAGAACTCTGGAACTGGTAAGGTGAGAGCCTGAAATCTAATATATTCCTTCATTTTTCAAAATATGAAAAGGACAACAAACCATAACCTATAGGAAGACTTGATTTAAAAAGAAGCTTCTCTCTGTTCCCTAGAAAATTCTAACCAAGCCCACTGTGAGGGTATATGAAACAAAAACAAACACACCACACAAAATTCCCGAAGGACTTTGTCTTTTGGGAGAACCACACCAGAAAGTTCCTAACTTCCACATGCGAACAGGTTACAATGCTTAAATTCCTTGCCTGGCATGCAACATCTTTTATGATCTGACCACTGTCTCCACTTACTCACCTCCTAGAACTTTATAATCTAGAGACATTTAGCACTTTGAGTTCTCTTGTTATGATTATTATCTCTTATCTGGTCTGTGTTTGAATCTCTCAATTCAAATGTACATACTTTTTATCCAAAAATGTCTATTTATCTGTCAAAACTTAGCTCAGAGATCTCTTATCCAAGACCCCCTCCTTAATACCGCTGACCATCCCAACACTCTCACCCTCCTCCTGAAATCCCAATCTCGCATTCTGGAACCTCCCTTTTTGTCACACTCAGCACCCTTTTGGGTGTGCTTAACAGAGGTTGTGAACATCTGTCTTTCTTTCTACACTGAGAGCAGTGGGGTACAGACTGATTTATATTCATCAGTATCATTTCAACATTGAACCAAATGTTTGATGAATGATATATTTCATGAGTTTGTGAATGAAAGAGAGGCCTCAGACTACTCATATTGATGATATTATTAGTATGAAATTACTAATTAGGCCTGTATTTTTGTTCATTTTTTAAAGCAGTATTATTGGGATCTAATTTATAATGTTCACCCATTAGCAGTGAACCATGTGTGGTTTTTTACCTATCTCTCTACACTTGCACTACTCAGTTTTGAGAGAGGCACTTCTCCTAGAAATCTTACATGGACCAACCAAATAGTTTTAACTTAAGGATGAATAATGTATAAAGAGAGACAAGAGGCAGAGAGGAAGATAATGTGATATAATTATTTCAAGGCCATCTACAATAATACCAGTTAAAGTGAAATATATGATATCAATCACTTACCTAAGAGAGATGCCCTAACTTAGAAGAGAGATTTGTCATGTATCTGCCAATGGGAAAGAAGCCGTACTCTGTAAAATAATTTAAAAAGGTTTATTCTGAGCCAAATTTGAGGACCACAACCCGGAGCCATGCTCAAGAAACTTTGAGCAAGTGGACTTGTTGTGATGCAGTTACAGTCTGATTTTATACATTTAAGGGAGACAGGAATTACAGGCAAAATCATAAATGAATATGTGGAGGGCATACATTGGTTTGTCCCCAAAATGTTGGGACATCTCAAAGTGGGGGCCCACAAGATATAGGTGAGTTTAAAGATTCTTTGGCTGATAATTGGCTGAAACAGTTGGTCTCTGCCTAATAGACCAGGAGTCAACACAAAGATATATTGAGTTAAAATGAGGGTCTGTTAATTAGAGACCTAGTATAGGACTAGGCCGTGTGCCTAGACTCAAGTGGTTTGTTGTTGTCTATTCAGGATCTGCAGGTATGTCTTGCATTGCCTGAGGGCTGCTAATGAGTCACAGAGGACATCTCCAAGGAGGCAGGGGGGCGTGACGAGGCATGTCAGATTTCCTTTCTCATGGCTAGCAAATCAGTTTTAGGGGATCCCCTTGGCCAGGAGGGGATCCAATCAGTTAGTTACCTCAACATTTTATTTTAGTTCACATATCTCATCTAGGAACAACTAAGTTACTTACCTTTAAACTTTATTCTTTATTCCATTCATGATAGCCCTTTCTATACCCTTCCTGTTATTTTGTGTTTTGTCCATATTTGCATGGAAGAGCAAAAACCATGAATCATACTTCTGTTTCTCCTCAGGCTTGTGGTACTATTTTGCACATAGTAGGAGCAAAAGAAACGTACCATGCATCAGACTGAAAGAGGAAAAAGAGAATCTGTATCATCACACAGAAAAATACCTGATGGAAACAACAGATCTCAATCCCACTTAGGCTTTACAAATCTGAATATCTCAGGTAATAGTTTTTAAGACATGCTAATTTCCTTTCTCCACTTCAAGTTGCTGGAGGAGATTTGTTCTTTAGATGCTTGTCACTCCTGAGGAGCAAGGTGTAAGAAGGTAGCCCTCTATTTATAAAGATCAGTTCACCTACCCTCTCCTGATGAGAGCCTGACAAGCTTTAAATAGTCACAGGAAACCTCCTGTTACATTTTATGGTAGAAACTTAAAGAGAATAAAGCAGTCAATTGAAATCCTGAGGATGTCTTAAGAAGTAATTACCCAAGTGGATGTTCTAAAATAGCACCAGAAAAAGTAAGGGCACCCCCAATCTCTTCCATAATAACCAGAAAAAGTACTGAGTGAGAACATTAAAACATTACCATAATTATTGGAATCTTGTGAAACTGCTTTCATACCCTTGGAGTTTGGAGGTCAGTCAAAATTCTTGATTAGCTGAATATATATTAAGTTGGATCGCTTTGAATTTTAAGACTTGTCCATCAATAATTAACAGCTTATTAATTGTATGTAAATGTCTTTGTTGCTTACCTTGGCAATGTTTTATTTCTCGCTCTTTATTATTTGGTGTTTATCCATCTATATTCCATATTTCTTAACACATTTTTTATTAAGCACCATTTATTGGCAATCAGTCCTATGTCATGAGCATCTTAATACTTTTTTTTATTGCACCACTGACTCCGCATTCATCTGCATTACCTATTCCTTGCCACCATTGCCAGATATATTCATTCTATTGACTGTGAAGCCATCTACCTTATAACTGCCTTGCAATGATTCTTTGTGGAAAGTCTTGTTCTACAACAATGTCATTAACCCTGCAAAACAGCTCATACCAGGTGCATCATCTTGTCCCCTTTAAACAATAATTGGTTGCTTTGCTAGTCTTTGGCCCGATGCTTCCTAATTTGTAATGCACCAGGCTCTGTTCAAAAGAATAACATATTCCATTTCTGTTTACAGAACTAACGCTTGATGCAAAAAAAGATAGAAAATAAGATTGGTCCTTTATTGGTGATAATTATACCAACAATGCTGAGCAAGATAGGGAAGGGTTAGATAAAAGCAAATGAACTTCCTTTTTAAATTAAGTTTACAGATATAATCATATAACCGAAGTACAAATCTTTTAGCTGTTCAATTAAAACTACCTTATTTTTTACAATAATTTAGAGGTCCATTTTTATTTTATTTTGCATAAGTATTTCAACCAATTTCCATAAATTTGCATTTTTGTTCAAAAAGCCCTAATGCCAATTATGTAAAGCAAATGTAATTAATTAGCGCATTCCACAGCAACCTTGCATTCAAGCCCAGCTTGTCTGTGGTTGGAGCCACCAGAATGGCTGAGGATAGAGAAGTAAGAGCTGGTAACCCAACAAAAGTCCTTCTCACATCCCCTCCCAAGCTAAAAGGTAAGGTCCTGAGATGCTTCCCAGAAAGACGCCTGAGAAGCTTCATTTCAATAAACCTAATTCAAGGCCTAAAAATGGAGTGAAAGACCTGCCGGGCCAGTGTCATCATCTGTATGTAACTATCTCTTTGTATCTAATTCTCAGGCCAGTTTGGCCATGTTGGTGTGTAAGTATCAGTCTGCTCATCCCAGCACATCCTGCTGTCAGAAGAGGGCTGGGGACTGTCAATGAGAAGGAAGCCATATTCTGTAAAACAATTTAAAGAGGTTTATTCTAGGCCAAATTTGAGGACTATGACCTGGAGCCATGCCCAAGAAACCTTGAGCAAGTGGATGGTGTGTGGTAGGGTTGTAGTTTTGTTTTATACATTTTAGGGAAGCAGGAATTATGGTAAAGTCATGGATAAGCCAATCCATGGAAGGCATACATTGGTTTGGTGCAACACATTGAGACAAGTGAAGAGTAGAGCCCCATAAGGTATATGTGGGTTTGAAGATTCTTCAGTTAACAATTGGTGGAAAGAGTTTGGCTCTGTCTAGTAGGCCAGGAGATAGCAAAAAAGAATATTTGTGTGAAGATATGGGTCTATGAATTAGAAACAAGCTATGGGACGTGCCAGAGTCGAGTTGTTTGCTGTGTATATTGAGGACCTGCAGGCCTGTTAATGAGTCACAAAGGACATCTCTAAGAAAGTAGGGGTGTGCGGTGAGGCGTGTCTGATCTCCTTTGTTAGGACTAACAACTCAGTTTTAGGGGATTCCCTTGGCCAAGAGAGGTACCATCAGTCAGCTGCTGTGGGAGGAAGAGGAATCCTAAAGATTTTATTTCAAAATAAAACTTATTATTTTCCCATTCAGAGGTAATTCTGGAAGCAACAGAAAAGCATGCTATTGTTTTCTAGGCCTAGTTAAGGGTATGTGCTGGTACTTCATTATGTTGTACATTTATTATATTTGGGAAAGCTCATGTCATGCACTGGAGTGTTGCATGTTTGCTAAAATGAAGCAAAGGAAACCTTTAGTGTTAGCATTAGCTCTGGTTTAAAAACCGTTTTCTGCTTATAAGCTTGGGAGCAACTCTCTCCTATTTCTAAGGATCAGAATCTTTGATGAAATTAGACAACTCTTATAATTGGCTAAAGTGGACATGTTTTTGGATTGCTTCAATTTCAAGTCTACCTTCTTAGAACTCTGAATGTAGTGGGAACTGAGAAAAGAAATGACTGGACTTCTCATGTAACTTTGAGTTGCACGTGAGGCATATTTTAGTTACTTCTTAAATTGATTTTTGCCTGAATGCTCCCTTAGGGCTTAAAATATATTTTCATATGTTGTCATTTAATGAAAATCCAGGAGAGCAGGGTGCCCCTTCTTTGAAACCTGGGACGCCCTGAATTGGTTGAACTTGAAGTCACAAGTGTAAGTGACTTCAATGTGCAGGAGCCACATCGTTTTTGTCTTAGGCTTTTTGTCAATTAGGTTTGACAACACCCTCGGGGATCTGGTGGCTCTGGGGTGGTAGGTCACACAGTGAGGAGGAAGCAGCCAGGCACATCCTCACATAACTCTCTCGCACCCTGCAATGAAAGTTCTGTTTGCACAAATGATAGATGACTGTACAGCCACCAGACTTATATGTACAAAAGGCAGAGTTCTCCTATGCTTCACACAGACCCGGTATGTAGGGCAAGGTTGAGCCTGTCAGGTTGGGGCAGGGTAATTGAAAAAAATGCCCTGGCCTACTTAGACATGCTTTTTGGGATCTATGTAGGATTAAGTTTAAGCAATGCTTCTTGTTTTATTCCCTGTATTGGGGCCAGAGGTTACTGTAATCATTATTTCTTATAAAGCAATGATGTTCTCATAGAGTTTTTTACCTTAGGTATTTATAAATGCCTCACTTTTTACTGCCTTAGATCAGCGCCGATATGAAGAACATTGGTTATATCTTCAATACAATACTATACACGAACACTCCATTGAGCCCATTTTAGAATAAATTAATTGCTTAGAGTTGATTGCTAAAACAGACACCCCATGACAAGGCAACATAATGATCTGTGACCAAATCCCATCTGACCATTGTCTTCCTACCCTTCTATTATCTGCTTCAAATCCAGTGGTAGCAGAACTATTTTTTTCCCAATACTTAATTGTTTAATAGATTCTAATGTCTGAGATTGTAGAACTGCTACAAATGAAAAGGAATCTCTGTTGCCCAGACAGAGCCTATCACTATGCACCTAGTGGGTCTTCAGCTGGATATTATGTACTAGCTGTGCTGAGTTCTCACTGTATCTTGAGGAAGCCAACTCTTCTGGGAGGTGAATGAGTCTTTAGAAAGGATAAAAACACCCTTTTTAAATTATAATCACCTACTACAAAAAGACCCTGAGTAGAGCTAGTTTTATGAAGCCAAAGAAGTGAGTGTGTGTTTGTGTGTGTGTGTGTTGGAAGAGTGGGTGTAACAATGCAGCAACTTTAGTGCCTAGTGGATTTGTCTCCCTGCCCATAACCCTCATCCTTCCAGACTAGGTGCCACAGACCAATTAGGAAAAGATGACTAGGAGTATTTGATTATAGCCTGATGTGACTAAAACGAAGACGCTGGAGTGAGGATATCAGATTGCTTAGCAGTGGCATGAAAGTATCTAACTTTACTAGGCAGAGATAATTTCTTTGAAATTCCTGGTGATGAAAATGTTGGTACTCTTGCCATTTACTTATCCATACTTGGGTTTGCTTTATATAATGATTCATGTAACAGATGACATCTTGGGGCAAGATAACTTAAATTTGACCTCATTCAGACTGTCACCTAAATGGCATCTTATATGAAAAATATATATATATATGAAAAATAAGATGCCATTTAGGAGAAAGTCTGAATGAGATCAAATTTAAGTTATCTTATCCCAAGATGTCATAATTTCATATATATATGGAATATATTTTTCATAATTTCATATATATGAAATTGATGTGAAATACTTTACAAGCATATAGTGTATCTTCACAACAGACCACAGAAGAAAGAAACTAGGTTGGTTTGGCTAAAATAAAATTTAGTGATGATATAAGAATTGTGCAGACCTATATTAATTGGCATCGGATATCATCATTTTTACAAAGAAAATTCTTCATATGTTTTCATTGTCTTCTAAGTATGCTGGATTGTATGACCAGAAGATTTTGACTAGTTTGAAAAGGGGATGGGTGAGTTAAAGTAAATTTGGAGGAATGATTTTTTTTTTTGGAAAAAAGATGGATGTAAGTGAGAGGAAGGGAAATGTCAAGATAGTTATTTATGGCAAGTTAAGGGACTGGACAAAGATTGATGTGAGAAAAGACAGCAAAAGAAGAAGTTTGAGAAAGGAGATGAGTAGAAAACACATATGTGAGTCTGAGGTGGGGACTGCAGTATCAAATCCTTCATTTTGCTCTCTAACACATTTTGTTTCACTAACATTTTTTTTGAAAATATATATTGACGACACACACATTGGTCTGAGTACATTTAGTAGATAGTTAGGACTTCCGCTCTCATAGGGAAAAACACAAGGGTGGGGCCTCCCAGCACCTCATCTGAGCACTGCAGGCCTTAATCCTGTCTCAAGGGATGGTTCACACCTGGGGAGGAGGGAGTGCCTTACCAATCAACTAATCAGAACTTACCATGCCAACTGCAAAAGGATGCACAAGACTCTCTATCCCGAGGCCAAACCACATAGACACAAGAGTCTGGAAGATGACCTAGAATAGCCTTAAGGTTAATTATCATATCATTAGCTTAAATCTACATTGCAGTCCACTGTTCCCCACTAGGCTTTCATAGTGGCTCATGGGAGATCCATATGCACAGTAAGAATCTGTGGTCCCAAGGTGACCTCTGAACCACATGGTGGGCCCATTCCAGGCAGTATAAAACAGAACCCCCAGCCATAACCAAATCCCTTTTGTCATGATAAGAGAGCCCATTGCTGGAAAGATATTGGGTAGCTCACAAAATCAATGTATAAATTAGAAAACTAAAATATATAAATATAGTTCAACACAGAACAAGTATAATAAGGGCAGAGCAAGGATTATTCAGCCAGGACATCAGAGTTCCAGTTGGAATAAATGAACACCAATCACTTTGCAGAACTTGAGTCTCTCGATTCTAGGAGGAAGAAAGTAAAGACCTGTTCTAAGGAGCTTTTAGTGCCTGCAAAGACTCCTTTGGCTCCTGTAATGGAGAAAATGAATGATTTGTAGTCCAATCAAGACTACAGTCCAAGAAGTCGGGGTGGTAGTGGTAATTCCATAAAATGAAATACAGGAGTTTTTGGAAAGCACCCACAGATGCTAGACAGCCAGAACAGCAAACACTCCCAGCACTTAGACACCTTCCCTTGAAGTCCTTTCCATCTTCAAAGAACAAAAGGAGCCCGAAGTGTTAACTTTCCTGGTTAGAGCCCATGAACAAGAGGCAGAAGGGAAAGTAAAAAACACATGTACACTCATGCACACACAAGCCACAAAGCTGCTGAGATTCACAGAGAAAATTTCTGCTAAGAACACTATGACTTCAGTTAAAAAAAAAACCCTAATTTAAAAAAAAAAAAGGATATTTCAGAAGTGAAACAAATGAAGACTCCTCTGCTTTCGCTCTTGTTTTACTTTTGTCTTTGAATTATTTTACCCAGATGCCTTGAAGGCCGGCTTTCTTTCATTTTATCAAAGAAATTGTAGTTTCCGTCCCACGGCGATATCCTCTCCCAGTTTCCAACAGCTGCATGTCTCAGAGGGGCTATCTCAAGATTTCAGAGTGTCTAAAAGAATGCTCCTTCCTGATTATGAATGGCTGAGAGCAAACCAGTCCTGGGCAGCTGTGAAGACCGAGCCAGTGCGGGAGCCTATCACTCCCCTTTGTCACAGACAAGTCACTGGGTCACTGTAATACACAATCATTAGTCATGTCTTCAAGAAGCACAGAGGCACAGCAATAGAAAAGAAGCAGGCACTGAAGTGTTTCAGGAGGATGGATATTTTCTTTCCACGAACTGGTCAAATTCTGAAGGCCTTACATATTTTTTTTAAGTGACCCATGCTGGCAGCGCCATATTAGATTCATGCCAACCTATTTTAAGTATGCAGCAAAGCTGCAAATTTTGCTGATTCAGGATTCTATAATAGGTACAAGAATTCTGATAATCTTGAGAATATCATTCAAGAGAGTACTAAGAAGGGCAGCATTTGTTACTTTTCTTTTGGTAGGAAAAATCAGAAGGCTCCTAAACCAAGTTTTTTTAAACCTAGAAGAGAAAAACATACAAGTAATGTGCCACAGGATGAAACTGAAGCAAAAATGAATTTGTTAAATACATATGTTTTGCAAAGCCAATCTATTGCCTGGGTGCCATCTCACATGAGTTGCCTGCAAACAGCTATTAAAATGTGCAGAGCATTTAACAGATCACTGAAAACCTAAATACCAAGGAGTCCGCTGAGGTGAGATATATTTAGCCATCCGCCATCCACTGTGCCTATGCCTGCATTCGCCATTTTCGTCTGCTGCTATGTCAAGGAATTTTAATGCAGCATTTTAAGAAATGATCCCTTTGCAGTCAAAAAAGAAATTGATGCAATTCTGCATCGGAGGATGCAAACCTTTTCCCTCAAAATCTGCATTTATTCCTAGAGGCTAACCTCAGGCACTGTCAAGGATACCAACAAAATGAGGAAGAAGTAGTTTATAGGACTAGAGAAATTTGAAAGAGTGCCTTATAAAATTTCTTATAAAAATTAACTCTCATTTCCATACTATTAAATTATATAAATTAAGAGGAACAAATTATACTAAAAGTTATCCCACAGTTGAAACCCATGCAAATATAGGAGTAAATGTGCATCAAAGGTAGAGAGTAAAAACAAATTCTAGAAGGTTGACCTTGGAACATTCCAGAACATGATAATTCTTACATTGCTTCTGGTCCAAATGTCACTGAGTGAGAGGTGGGGGAGAAAAGATCTTTGGCAAGATGTTGGTTATTTTGCTATCAAATCAACTCTGTTCCCTACAGGTAGATGTAGTTTTAACTTATCAGTTATATTTCAGTATTGGGTAGACAGATGAACTTGTCCCATTCAATCACTATTATTGATTCCCTAACACAAAAATGAAACTTTGAGGTGCCTTGGTATCAAACGTGCTATCCATATGCAAAATTAAAGACAGAATTAACAAATGCTCCAATCAAACATTTTTTGAATAAATTCAGAACCATGTGCCATTATGTTTCTCCTCTGAAAGCTGTGAAATAGATCTCTGCTGGAGTACTAATATTCTTTCCAGGTTAATTATAAGTGATCCCAGTAGATAGAGTGGAGATAGAATCTAAACGTTATATAGATATTTAGATATATTTCTACTATGTTAATTCAAACTTCATGTTTATCCAAAGGGTAGTATTGGGATTTTTGTAGAATCTTGTCAATTTTACAAACTGGCTTGTGAATGCAATGATAAATAGACATGAATGACCACGACATATGTGTTCATGTTTCCTGTTAAGATCCATTTGCAGCTGCATCTAACTCAGAATAAGACACTGTAAACTGGCATTACTAATTTGGAAAATTAGCCTCAAACTGTTTAGAGATATATATTTTTAATATGCACACATTAGAACGTAAGATGCTTTTGAAAAACACTAGAAAATGGGTGGCTTTCTAAGGAGCTATCTGAACAAGTACTTTTACATCAGAAATGTATACCAATGGTCACTGCAGTGCTTTCTGGGACCCTGAACTCTATGCAAGAGATACTTTCTGGGAGTGTTCAAGGTGATTCTCAGTAACACAAGTGGAGAAAGACTAGATGATAATCCTTTTTATAGCTTTTACCAGAAAGCTTATTATAGAAAGCTACGACTTTCCAATTCTGCCCAGTATTCTGCCCAATACTGGGCAGAATTGGAAAGTGCACCTGTATTCATATTATACACATGGACCTACACCAGTTTAGACATGTAGGACTTTCACGTGTGTATTCCTATTACACACATAGGAAACAGGCCCGCTGAGAAGTCTAAAGAGGGTCAGGGCTGGCTAATCATCCATGTGCTTGCTATCTGATTACAGTAGCAGAAAATTTCAGACCAGTATCTTTCACACAAATGATTGTTTTCATTTTTAAAAAACATTTATTTTGAAGCGGGTCTGTACTCTGATGAAACTCCAGCTCTAAACAGACACTGAACCTTCTGGCACCTTGATCTAGGACTTCCCAGCTTTCACAATACTGAGAAAATAAACTTCTGCCCTTTAGATATAACCCAGTGGGTTGTATTTTGTTACTGCAGCAGGAACAGACTAAGACATCATGTGTACTAATTTATTAATCCCAGTAAGCAATATTACCCGCTCTGCATAGGAGGATGTCCTAGTGTGAAGCTACCCTCAGATGTGGATATATCCTCAGCCTTCAAACTCCTTGAAGTCAGAGATGGGTAAAATTTTCATCCCCTTTTATCTGTAAACTACTACTACCACTAAGTCCTAACTCATAATAAATGCCTTGTTTCATGAAGATGAGTATTATTATTACACTCATCTTTAATTAACCAGAGAGCAATGTCTTCTATTCATTGACATGTACAGATTTTACAGAGTAGTGTGACTGTAGTATATAATTCATAGATATTTGTTTATGTAAGACTGAATAATGGCTATAAATCAATGCCTTGCTTCTTAGAATTCTCAAAAGACAAAGATAAATTTTACAAAGAGGTGGCCAACATGTAGACAATATTTTGTAAATATTTTGTAAAATCTTATAATGAATATTTTGTAAATACAAGTACATTTAGCTACAATACCCTATGTTTCCTATGTGTGGTGATTTTATGGCAACTTTTGAGAAACTCTATAGTTTGCTTGGAGTTAACAGAGAGAAAGTACCAACACTCTGCTAAATAGCTATCTTTCTTAGCTCTTATTCCGAGAACCTGTTTTTTTGTCTACAACATAGGAATAAGAACCTTCTGCCTAAGAGTTATTGCAAAGTTTGAGAAGCTATGTAACATTTACAATGACGTATTTTCTTTTTACTCACAGAATTCCCTCAAAACAATTAGAACAAAATGGACTTTTGAACAAATTATAACGTTTCTTGCAGTTCCTCCTCCCCTTCCAGAAATATACCATATAAATATCATAAGAATACTGAATTGGATGGTAAAGTTGACTTGTGATTATTAACTGATTAAATTACATCAGTCTTCATATTTATACAGTTTTATTTGAATGGCTTTGCCTTGACCACAATGTGTAAAGTAACCGAAGTTATTATTTTTATAGGACTTCAACATATTTTATCTAGATAAATTTTATAAATTCTATGTTCTTCAAAGCATAATTTTGTGTATTCATCAATAGGAAACAATTGTGAAAATGAGTCACTATCTTCACCATATAAATTAATTGAGTCTTTGCTTTCAACCTATGTAAGTTTAACTAAATTCTACTGAATTAACACGAAACCTTTGGCCTTGTACTAATTATACCAAAGAAAGATATTTTTTTCAAAATATTTTGAGTATCTATTGGCTGCTAAGTATTGTGTCAGAAGCCAGTGGTCTCCTTTAATCTTCACACCTGCCCTTCAAGGAAGGTATCACAGTATCCATTTTATAACTGAATATCATAGATTTCTGTATCTTTATTTCATACATATTTCAGCTTCTTATAATCAGACATCTATTGTCATCTACCTATTGAAAGTTCACTGGCAAATGCCATTAGCGATCTCCTTATTTATAACTGAAATGAGCATTTTGAGTTCTCATCTTACCTGACTGTGGCAAAATTTAATACTGTAATCACTTTTCTTTTGGAGATCCTTTCTAATTTTCCCAAAAACATCATTCAGCCCTGAATTCCCTCCTACACCTTCTTGTTTTTTTCCATGGGTCTTTTTCTCCCTTATCTGTTCTTTAAATGTTGCAATTCCATGGGAGGTGCTCTAACTTCTCCTGTTTTCTCCTCCGTCTATGTGTCTCGCATCTTACTCTGATTTACATTAACGATGCCAATCACTATCTCTATGTTGATCATTCCCATATCAACACCTCTATTCCAGATATGTCTCTATGTTCCTGACTCATATTCTCAACTGCCTACTGGAACCTAATGCAACACAGACACTGCAGACTTGTGTATCCCAAACTGAACTCATAATCCTTCGATAGACCAAGCTCCCACCCCTAAGTTCTACCGATCACTCACTCACACACACACTCATCTGCTCTCAATTTTATCCTCTTCTCCAAAGTCCTACTTCAGTGAAAGGCAATACTATTCACCTGTTTCTTTCCAAACATAAGCTTCAGCTCATAAAATCTAAGGATTGGCCAAATCCTAACTCCATCTTCCCACCTAATATTGTACCAATCATTGCCTCTTCTCCACCCTGACTGCTGCACTCAGCCACCAGAAAATCCTTCCAAAAGATTGTTTGCTTACACTCCTTCTTTCCATGAGTCTTCAGGATAAAATAATAGTTCAGAATAAACTCCTGTTCTCTAAATTTGCTTCATCATAAAAAACAAATATCTTCTTGCTGTCTGTGTCACATCTGGCGAGTCAACCTCACTGCTCTGGAAGAGGGTGAGTTGCTATGAAGCTACACTTTTTAATAAGCTATTTGGATTCTCTTGAATAAGAAAATTTGATAAATAATGGTATGTAAGTCTCTTTGTATTCTGATAGCTGTCCAGTTTTTTACTATGTACTATCACTAGTTATCAACCCCCAATATCAAATATCATGCTGAGCATTTGGCTGGATGAATTAATGAATAAACTGGTTAAGGCATAATTCACAACTGGGATATGAATCCAAAGGGCATGGAATTAGTCAAAGAAGGATGAAAAGATAAAGGTAGAATACAAGATGAAAAAATGTTTATCATCATCTCCTTGGAAGCTGATAATGGGGTCATATTATTGCAAAATTTATTCATACATACAGAAAATGTGTTGACCATCTGTTATAAACCAGTCATTCTATTAGCACCAACAGTAGGCTGAGGATTAAGACCACCACATTCCAGGTCCTCATAGAGTTTCTATTCTAGTGAGGAAGAGAGAAAATAAGCCCATGAACAGGTAAGTATGAAAATCACATACTGTGGTAGGTATTCAGAAAGAAAGAAGATGCTCTCTGATATACTCAGGGAGTTGCACTTCCGATAGCCAGATAAAGCCTGACTGTGGAGCTATTATTTAAATTGAAAGGTGAAAAGATATCTTGTAATGAACTGTTTGAAAAATGCTAGACTTTTCAGTGCTGGAGTTTTCATATTATCTGCACCAGGTACAGATGGAAAAGAAAAACATCAAATAAAGGATTGGGGATAATTTTGAGGACTTTATTTAGTTATGGAATTATCCTTTTGGGGCATAGACCATTTTGGCAATGTTTGAACAGTGAAATAGCCCATTCTCCAGTATGGGAGAGAAACTTTTTCTTTGTTTTTTTTGTTTTATAATTTTGTTTATTTTGTTTATTGTTGTGGTTGTATGTAGTATTTGTTATAGAATGCTCAGTATGGGACTGTGGTAGAAATGAATATGCCAACAAAAGGATTTTCATGTGATTTAAAGGGAGATTTGCATGTTATTTGAAATATATGAGATTAAAATAATAAAATATATGTTATTATTCCGTAAGAGCATCCAATGTGGAAAGTCATTGGATGCCAAGACCAGTAAGTTATAAGAAAGTAATAATAAAATAAAACAAGGAATATTCCTGGGAAATGAAGATGCTCAAATCATGGAGTAATAACTTTACAAACACACCGTCAAGATTCTATTAGAAAAAGAAGATCTTTTCACATTAAAGAGATGTGACAAAGATATCATTGCTTGTATGTAATCTGGTTTGGAGACAAAGTCTCATTTGGGAAGATCATTATTTTTGTAGTGAAAAGAAGAGCTCCAGATATTGTGAATATGTCTTGTTAGGCTGTGGAAGGAAAAAAGAGAAAGGAGAGTAAGACAGTATTTTAATATGCAGCTGTACCCAATTATCATACTTTTAATAAAATAAACAGTTATAACAAACATATTTTAAAATACAATATACAATCTATCTCAGAAGGCTAAATTTTTCAAAAGTTAAATTTGTACCGAGTACTAAACAATTTTTTTTCAGTATTCACAAATGTTTTAATACAACACAATTTATTTAAGGACTAAGATGCCTCATTGTAATTTGTTGATTTACTGTCTAACCTTCAGGCAACTTAATGAAAATAAAAAGTCATTCATTACAGAGACCTTCACTTTTACGTCTATTACAATCTATTTAATAGGAAAACCACCTGTAAAGAAAAAGAAAATCAAAAAATCTTTTAAAAGATCTTGTCATATTTAGTTAAGAAAATTCACTAAACTTTGTATATGAAATACTTCTTAAGAGTTGATTTTTTGAATGGACCTTCAGTATTTTGGTGAAGAATTATTTTATCCAACAACAACAAAAAAAAAGTAAAAGGAATCAATCAATAGGGATTTATGTAGTACTTAATGAAATGCTCAGCATGGGGCTAGGGGTTACAGAAGAAAAAGAAAAGGATATGTAAGAGTCAATCGCTACCTTCAAGAAAATTTCAGTTTGGGAAATTGCCTTAGCTCAATGGAAATAGTTTTGGAATAATACAGTAAGGAATGGAGATGACTGAGAATGTTTTATAAAGCAGCTAAGGAAGGTTGGGTCTTGAAGAACAAGGACAATTTTGAAAAGTTTGAAAATATAAGGAAAATGAGACTAACATTTTTTAAAGCCCTACTAGTTTCTAGATATGGTGCTAAATGCATCAAGGTCATTATTTATTTTTAATTATCATGGCATCCTTGTGAGATAGGTAAAGTTATTCCTATTTTGAAGTTGAAGAAATTTAAGTGTAAAGAAGTGAACTAATTTACTCACTCCCATAGCTTATATGTAGGGTTTAAATACAGGTCTCTCTCCCTCCAAAGTCTATAATTCTTTCCCCAGAACAATATTCTAGAGGTGAGAAATGCTATATAAAAATAGAGGCATGGGGGAGTGTTTATGTGAGAAGGAAGAGGAAAGAAAAAACAATGGGTACTTGCAGAGATATGCCATTTCCTCCCCCAAGTATTTAAGATTTCAGAAGTTTCTAGGGCCTGTCTTACTTCTTTAATGGAATGGTTTCTGTAAATATGTCCCCTCTTCCTCAAAACATGACACTGCCCTGCATTTGGTTGCTTAAGTCATCCTTGAGTTGTTTTATATCCTCCCACTCCCAGCTAGTCCATTAGCAAATTCTGTCATATCCATCTCAAGAGTATTTCTCTCAGTGCTTGTGTCTCTGTGTCTATCTAAATCTACATCTATTTCTATATTTCTATCTAGTTCCATCTGTATCTAAATCTATATTCATACAGTTGACTGTTGAATAACATGAGTTTGAAATGGACAGGTCCAATTATATGCAGATTTTTTTCAACAAACGCAGATGAAAAATACAGTATTTGCTGGATGTGAAACCTGTGGGTACAGAGGGCCAACATTCTGTCCATGTGGGTCCCATACATACAGACTTCAAGCCTTGAGTATGTACAGACTTTAGTGTATGCAAGGGGTCTTAGAACCAATACACTGCTTATTATCAAGGGATAACTATCTATCTATTTCTATCTATAAAACTTATCTTTAATTCAATATCTATTTCTATATTGACTGCTCTCTGCATATCTGTATCTAAATCATTATCTCTATTTAAATCTGTATCAATATAACTGTATCTCTAAACCTATATGTACATTGACATCTATATCTGTTCCTAGTCTTGCGTATATGTCTGTACCTATACCTGTCCCATACTTGATTTAACCAATTTTATCTATCTATCCCCCTACCTATACCTACATTCATTCTAAATCCATCTCCACTGGAACCAACCTAATCCAAGTCATTACCATCTCACACTTGGATTACTGCGATAGTCTCCTTACTGTTGTTCCAACTTCTATTCTTGAACTTCTATAATCCTGTGACTATGTAAATTAGTTCACGCAAATTTCAAAAGCTTCCAATCGTACTAAGAATACTTCCTTCATACTAAGAATAATATCAGATTTCTGGTCCAAGGCCTGTTGACTTGAATTTCCCAGCTCATCTCTTTACAGTATCCTTCTGAAACATCAAGTTCTAGACACATTGTCCCTCCACTGTTCTTCCATATCATAGTTATTGATGTCTCAGTGTTTTTATACTTGCTATTCCTTTTGCCTAGGATGGTCTGCTTTTTCACTGTGAGTGTTTTAGTTTATTTATGTCATTAAGGGCTCAGTTCAAATGTCACCTCCTGAGGAAAGTCATCATGAATCATTCAACCCTATGTTGGGGACCTTGTGGTGGATAAAGAATGTCCAAGCTACTTTGGCACTTCTGCCATTGAGAGGTGGGTTCTATATAGCATCTCTCTGAGTCTAGGTGGACTCCATGACTGTTCACACCAGGAGAATATGGCAGAAGGGTTGAGGTGTCAGTTTCTAGGCTCTGGCCTTAAGAGACTAGCAGTTTTTACTAATGTTCACAAGCAAGTTGTGTCTTCTGACTAACATACTTTTAGTAGCTTAAACCACATGGAGAGACTCTTGAGGATAAAATGTCAGGTGGATAGAAAAGATAGAAAGAGAAAGCTGAGGAGCAGTGGAGAAGAGTGAAAGAGAGAGAGAGAGGAGGAGGGAGAAAGAGAGGAGAGTGGTGAGAGAGAAACATACAAACACTCACAGAGGTTCTGAGATTCTAGATAGACATGTGTATGGCTTTTGGGAATTGGAACTTCCCATCCCTGTTGCCACTATGTGGATCATAGACAAACCACCCAGCTGAATCTTTCCAGCATTCTCAACCCACAACAATTTGAAATAAAACAAAATGTTATTTTAAGCCACTATGTTTTGGACTAGTGTGTTAGATAGTAATAGTTAATTGTTAACACATGCTAAGTATGGTTTATCACATCACTTGTTTAATTTTTCATCAACTGAAATGGTCTTCCCTCCCTTATTTCCTTTCTTCCTTCCTTCAATCTTTCTTTTTAAAAATGTCTTTCTCCCAGTCTCACTATCCTTTTTTCTTTTTTATCCTTGTTACCTGTTTATTACTTTAACTTTTTAGATTTTTGAGCCCTACACAAAAGGAACTTTATAGATCTCTTTGCCACTGCACCTCCAGAAGTGTGCCTCATAGATAGTTGGAATCCATAAATATTTGTTAAATATAAATAATAAGCTACATATTTAATTATTCTACCTATATGGGGTGGTAATGACAAAATCAAAAGTATGAAACCTATCCTTTACATGAACAAACAAACAAAAATCCTGCTAAAATAATTCAAGTTATAAATGGGGGGAAAATGCATGATTATACTCTATTCTGTATTTTTGCAATGAGATAGGATGCTTGAATGGGTTGGAAAATTATACCTCTTACTGCTCTTTGGTATTAGACTTTAACAGGATTACTAATAGTTGGCTTAGTGCTGTAAGGAGCTTCAAAAAGGAAAAAATAAAACCCCTCTACATTTTGAAATAGTTTAAAACATACCCTTTAGCCCTTCAGTTCTAGAGCTTGTAGCTGGTAGAGCTCTATCCCCTATTCATCAACTACTTGGTGGCATGGATCTGGCCATGAGGATCTGGGATTGCCGGGCTGCCTCTGATCTGAGGAACTGATGCAGAAATAACTTCCACTGCTTGTCGATGACTTCTTCACAAGGACAGAATTAGTACTGCTCTCCAAATACCAACTCAGGGCTGTTTGAAAACTCCTGCTGTGGAGGAGATGAGGTTTTCAAGACATAAGAAGAGCACCTTTCATACCCTTGTCCTTTGTGGTTATACAAAAACTATAAAGGAAGCAGAGAGTTAGAGAGATTCTTGTCACCCATAAAGTAACTAAACTGAGTTGGCCACATCATAGACATTTCATGTGGATTTCTGTTGCACTTCTAAGACACTGTCCTCCGCCACCATGGTCACAGCAGTGAGCAGTCACCTTCTTTTGCTTCCTTTGGTGTGCAGTGTAACTTTCCTACTCAGGGCTATTGCATAGGCCATTCAGTCTGGCCAGACCTTTCTTGATACTGATCTTCCACACTTCACCCAAAATCAAAGCCTTATTTAAATGTCACTTACTCTGGAAAGGCTTTCTGTCCCTCTCAGCTAACTTATGTTTCTCAGCTACATGCTTTTATTGCACCTCTCTAGCAAGGAACACCACCATATTTAAGCAATGTACTATGTCATGCTTTTTCTGTGATTGAATAATCAATCCATTGTGTTATAGGTGCCTGGTGTCAGGCAGTCCACTCAAGAAATATACAAATAAGGCCGGTTGTCTTCTTCTTGGTATCCTGAGGACTTAGCATCATTTCAAGAGTAAAGCAGATAGTAATTACTCATTGAAGGAATGAATGAATGGTTGATGGATGGATGGATTACAGGGATGCTATCTTTTATTGATTTCCATGCCTTAGACTGGGAATAATGTGTGTGTATCCCTAGAGAATGTGATAGTCTCCACATCTAAATTCTTTATTTCTAATCCTCATAGATCACTCATCTGTTCAATTGCAGCCTTAGCTACATCCTGTGTTCTGGACCAATCTTAACTTGAGGTAGGAAGGGGATAAAAATTTTCATTCTCTTATTCATGAATTTCTTACTAAGTTGAGTTTCCTAGCAAGAACTCATTAGGCTTCAGTGCTGAATGCTGGGATCTCAAGTATATCCTTTTAGGATACTCCATTGTGATAAAGGGAACCAAAAGCTCTTACGACAAGCCTAAGTCTTTGTTACAAGTTGCAATTATTGAAACATATTTAAGTGTCTAGCTTAGCACTTGGCATATAAAAGGCACTCAATAACTGGTGGTCATCATTATCAATATGATTATCGATTACTAGTCAATGTTCTAGTCAGTTGGGCAGTCTGCTCCTCTTCTTTTTATCCCCATGCACACACCTTACATTCAATCAAGTCCCTTCAAATAGGTGAAGAAATCTTTACCTTGACTCTAGTCCTTGAACTCATGCTTTTCCCTTCCTGTTTTTCTGATGCTGCCATTATCATTATTCTCTGCAAACAGGTGCAGAGTATTTATGCTAGATTCTCATGGACTGAGGCTTAGTGAACATATTGAAGACTCCCAGCTACTTTTTTAACCACTCCCATGTCAGGATCTTTTGAACAGAGACTAGAGATTATTGTCACCCTTGGTCTCCTAGCCATGTTCCCCAGGTACTTCATCTGATAGCTCTAATAGCTAATTATTAAAAGCCTAGATACTAGAATCAGACAGACAAATTTTGAACAATGACCCCCCTGTTTATTAGCTGGGAAATTTTGGAAAATGTATTTAACCCCTAAGTTCCTCTTTTGTAAAATTGAAATTAATAATAGTCCTTAACTCCTAGGACTGTTGTCAGAATAAAGTGAGATGACGTAAGATTAAAAGGTTACTGACATGCCTGTTCCCTTCCCAGGTCTATCTGACTACCTGTGACCCTTATTTATTTACTTGGTCTTAACATTTGTCCCAAGGTTGTGCAGGGTGTGTTTAGTTCAAGAACTTCCCCTTTCTATTAACTGAAAGCACATATACATTATTGGTTTTCTGGTCTTTGAGAATTGGGGCTTGTATAGCTGTGAATATTTTAAGCATATTTTTAGTCCATTCACTTGGATAGGCTTATCACAGTAGCAAATATTCTCTTTTGATTCTTTTACTTTCTGGGCAACCTCTCCTATGAAATGCACTGAGAATTTAAAAAAGAAGAAGAAACATGAAAAAACTAACTGTAAGTGCAATTTTTGAAAAGAAAATAATTACTAATGAAAGTTTTGCTTCCAGAAGAAGGAGTCGACATACTTCCCTCATCATCCCTCTAAGTAAAATTAAGAATACTAAACACTATATAATAAAAAAAAAATAAGATATCCCTAAATGATCAAGAAAAGAGGGCAGATTGGCTGTGGACCTCAGGATCTAAGGAATAAATATACTAGTTAGTTACTTTGGCTTCCTCTTTGCCTCATACACCCAACTCAGAGCTAATGAAGCCAGTAATCTGAAAACATCAGTTGACACAGACATAAAATGCCTCAACAAAAATCACAGTCGGACAATCAAAGGGGAAGACCAGCAAGACAGAAAACTGGACAATGATTGCTCTATTCTCGCTAAAACTCTGATCCCACCCTGCAAGCAAAGACTAACTTTGGACACAACCAAGGCTATCATAAAAAATTTCAACACCCCTGCTGGGCTGGGGGTGGGGAAGGCCAGGGAGAAAGTCAGAATGGCAATCCCTGCTGGCCAGTAATGAACCTTGTATATACAGTGTTAATGCAGATCTTGTGTGAAGCCTGGACTTCTACTCGGGCCTGACAATAATGCCTGCATTTCTCACTCAAGTGGTATCAGAGGAAGCTCAATGGAAAGTATGATTTTTCCCCATCATTACATACTGATGTCAGTGCAGACAACAAAGGAGTCAGAACTCTCACTTCTTCCCAGAAAGCAGAATTGAGAAGCCTTATGTGTCTTGAGTGTCAAGGAAGGTTGAGTGGCAAACCTAGAATTCTACCCCAACTTAGCATTAAAGAGGTACAGCCCTCCCTCTTCCCCATCAGAGTCAAATCAAAAAATGTCAGCTATAAAGGACAACATAATAAGACAGAGAATTGCATAATGCAGTTTCAATTGAAAGTCATTTGTCATGCCAAAACCTAGGAAGATCTCAAACAGAATAAAAAAAAAACAATTCAAATGATGTCAACATTGACATGACAGAGATGTTAAAATTATCTGACAAAGATTTTAAAGCAGTAATAAAAATGCTTTAATGAGCAATTATGAACACCCTTGTAACAAATTCAAAATTAGAAAGTCTCAATGAAGAATACAACTGATAAAAAGAACCAAATGGAAATTTTATCACTGAAGGATGCAATTCCTGAAATAAAAAGCTCAGTGGATGGGATCAAAAACACAATGGATGGGACAGGTAAAAGAAACAGCAAGCTGGAATCTAGACTAATAGAATCTACCTGATGTGAACAATAAAGAGAAAGTAGACATACTTTATGGCCTTTGAGACCCATGGGACAATAATAAATGATCTAATATTTATGTCATTGGAATCCCAGAAGAAGAGGAGGAAGAGGACAAGGCTGAAAAACTACACAAATAAATAATGACTGACAGCTTTAAAAATTTGTCAAAATACATAAAACTAAATTTAAAAAGATGACTGAACCTCAAATAAAAAAAAAATTAAAAAATCCATGCACAGAGATTATAAATGAAAACTAAGGACAAAGAAAAGAATATTAATACCCCTAGGACCAAGCATAAATTGAACCAGAGAGATAGCCCTCCTACATCTGCTGGTTGCTAAAGTTATTAGCAGGGCAGTGGGTTCCTCCCAGGTGGTGGAGGGAGCTGCTGTTCCTTCTTCTGCTACTCCTTATACTGCAACAACCGGCCCCTGGTCTCTCCATTCCAGAGGAAGGCTTGCCGCCTCCAAAGTCCACTTATTCATACCAACCCCTCAAAACTCCTTAATGAAAATTTCAGGAAAAACAAAATTTAGAAAACATGCAAGTTTGCTGTTTTCCTGGCTAATATCAGATAATATTTTTTAAAAGACCTCTGTTATCAGAAGTGAGCTTAATTAAAAGCTGACATCCAGGCTAAAATATATATGAAAAGCCTCTCAGCTTTTTCTTTGTGGATTGTGTTTCTTCTGTGAAGTTTTTTCTCAGTTGAGTGAACTCCTTTTATTTTTTGTTTGAGCTCCTACTAATTAGAACTTCATTAGTCTTTTGGGGAAACTTAAGACCACTATAAACTTGTTCCTTTAGAACTCTCTTTTCCATATTCGTGTGCCCCTTTCTTTCTTTTATCACCTTTATCAGCTCCTAATTTCTCTATTTGAAGATCAGTGGATGGAAACTTTTTAAGAGAAAACATCAGAGTTTTGGCTATCATGTGAGGAGATCTAAAGCAAACTCCTAGCAAGCCTGATATTCCCTGATGAATAAAAAAGTGTACAACTAACCTCGTTTTTGGAGTCTTCTGCCTTTGTTATGGAGCCTATGGGTCATAGGTGGATTTAGCTCAGATCCAAAATTCCTCTCTCTTTTGCATTGAGCATCCTGATTTCTTGGCTTTTGGAGGGACACATGTCTAAGTACATGGTGTATATTGTGTGTATGTGTATGTTTATGTCTATATATCTATTTGTATATTGTCTACATGGTACCAAATTGACTTAGGGATAAAATAAGTGCTCATAAATTAAATAAACAAGCTCAAATACTTTCTAAAATTCATTTGACTTAGATAAATCTTTAGAAAATGAGACTTAAATACTGTTGGTTTAAAAGTAATAGCTTTGCTTTTTAAGTTATCAGTAAAATACCCATATAGTTCTTGCTTAGATGATAACTGCCTGATATGTGCTTGTTACAAAACAGAAAAATAACTTCAGCTGATGACTATGCCATAGTTAATGTCTCATGAAATTTTCCAAGAATAATTATTAAGGACTAATAAATAAAATAACTGTAAGTGGGATAAAAGTCTATAGATATATTTTTAAAAATGATAATGATGCTTATGTTTACTGAAAAGTTTTCCCAAATCTCTTTAACAACTCTGCCCTTGATGTTTTGCTAAGTTAAATTAAATAAGTGTTCATTGCATTTCTAGATTATTTCCAAATAAGAAAAATACTAAAACACAACTAAAAGGGTTAAGTTCATCTAGTTTTGGCTTCTTATTACAAAGAAAAAAATATATTCAGATCTGTTAGTAAATATGTCCTGTTCTAATTTTAAAAAATAGATTTCTGTGAAGAAACGTATTTTTCTAGAAATTATAAAATGGTGTTAGTCTAAAAAATGCTGATTTATACTTGCTAAGGATTAAAATTTCAAATAATGGACTCAGTGTCCATAGCTCAGTGGTTACAGTGCCAGCCACATACACCCGGGCTGGTGGGTTCAAACCCAGCCCGGGCCTGCTAAACAACAATGACAACCACCACCACCACCACCACAACAACAACAACAACAAAACAGCTAGTGGTTGTGGCTGGGGCCTGTACTTGGGACACTGACACAAGAGACTCACTTTAGCCCAACAGTTTGAGGTTGTTATGAGCTGTGATGCCAGGGCACTCTACTGAGAGCAACATAGCAAGACTCTGTCTCAAAAAAGAAAAAAATTCAATTAATTTAGATAATTACAACTATTAAAATTTTTAAAAATCAATCCTGTATGCATACAAGAAAAGCAAGATATGTTTTTTGGTGAGAAATATTATAAGGAAGGCATGAAAATGTGGGTCCTATTGAAGGAAAAAGTTATTTTGTTTAGAGAGGAAGGTATTTAAGGATTGTTTTGAAATGAAAACATGAGGAAAATATTATAGACAAACATAAACAGATATACAAATTTGGAAAAAGGAAAGAGAATAATAGAAAACTTTCAGGCTTCAAGGGATTCAAACTAAATGATTTGTTAAAGTGTTTTAACAAATGGAGCTGAGACACATTAGAAGCAGAATCTTAGGTGGCCTGAAGCCTACATAGAATGTGACTAGGAAATAAACCTTTTTTTATATAACACTGAGATTCTGAGGTTCTTTGTCATTCCAGGAAATCTATCAAGTCCACATACTCATGAGGAATCTTATTGTTGTGCACTCAGCTAGAGGTATGTGATACTGTGGCCTTTTACCCTTACTCTAAACAAATACATGAGTGTAGTTATGGTTATATATTAATAGGGAAGATTAGTCTATGTAAATTTCATAATTTGATATTGGATAATTAGTTAGTAATGTTAAATAATCCTGTAAATAAATGTAAAGAATTTGGAAAGGCTACCTTTGGTTGATTTGCACATCTCATAAAGACAGTGGAGCAAATGTAATGTACCATTCCAAATTTCACAATGCTTTTTAGGGAAAGTTCTATAAACAACTGGGGAAAATAATTCACTACAATCTTCTGGGTTGATTAATGGTAGCATTAATAAAGTCTTATTTCAAGTAGCAGAAACTCAAATCATACTAGCTTAAGCAAATACAAATAAATATATGAATAAATGTGTCTTTGCATGCAAATGTTTTTTTTGTGTGTGTGTATGTGTGTTGTAAGAAACAGATTAATTGGCTTGTACAACTGAAAACATAGTTTGAAACATGGCTGGATCTAAGATCTCAAACCATGTGACAATATCCTCCTCCCTCTTTCTTTCCTCTGTGTTTCCCCTCACCTTTGATTATGTTTGTTTACTTCTCTCTGGTTTATTACTGTCTCTGAACTACACTTTCCTTTTTTGGCTTTATTTCTTTAGAGGTGGGGTAAAAGTCCCATCAGAAGCCCTTGAAACTGTAATATAAAATGAGGTTGTATGAAGAAAAATCAAGGTTCTATTACCAAAAAGGAGATAAATGTTAGGCAGAAAAAAATTAATATGTATATATAATACACACACACACACACACACACATATATACATAAATACAGATAGAGAGAGAGAGAGAAAACAAGTGTAGTAAATTATAGTAGTAAATACCCAAAGAGCATGCACAAAATAGCACAGATGTTTAAAACTTTAAGAAGAGTAAGAAGAGTGAAATGCATGGTGTTTGTTTGGCTGAGTGGAGTATGCTAATTTAGGGCTGAGCGGAATTGTTTAGGACCACAAAGGAAAGCAAAGGAAGCCTTCCCCCCACCACCCACCCAGTGGTAGTACATATAGGCTCTCCATTAAATAATATTAGACAATCACTTGTATTTAAAAATGCCAATGTGAAGAGGGGTCAGTACCGACTTATGAACTTGGCCAGGGTAAACCTATAGCTTGCTTCAGGGTGGTCTTATAGAAACCTGGATTCTACAAGGTCAATATTTAGGAGGTAAAAATCAGAGGGGATATCTATCAGAAAACAGTATCGGTAAGTCAGAAATCTCATTTTAATTTTTTCTGTAGTACTTTGTGTACATGATGTAATACCTTTCTCTTTACTTAAAAAATAAAATTAAATATGTAAAAGGCTTTTTAAATACAACCTCCCAGGTGTCTGTTGCAGCCTCAAGCCCCCTTTCTTTCTTCTATTGTTCTCTTAATTGTTACTTCAAAACAATTACTTGAGTATTCATATGCAAATATATGCAAAGTAAAGGGGCTAAATGTAAGAGATTTATCCCTACTAGTTAAATTCTACTTTTGGATCTACTGATAAGATCTGCAAAAGCTGCATTTTTTTGTACCCCCTACTCCTTGGGATATGAAAAAGAAAGGGGATATGAAAGCCACCAAAATATCTCAAAAGCACTGCCATTGTTAATACTGTTCTTTAACTTGGAAAGGGATTTTTAATTGTTTTTTATTTTTTTATTGTCTTCCTTGCTTTCTCTCAGAAGAAATGTAATGTTGAAGCTTCCATTATTTGTCACCAACTAGATTAGTTATTCAGGATCCAGAATGGCATTTGAAGTGTTGTAATCAATATGGGAATAGGTTAGGAAAGCAAAGAAATGGTCATCAGATAAACAAATGGAATTTGATTAATTGATTGAACCATTGTTTCAAGCATCACAAAATATTTAACAAATATCAGGAGTGGAAGGAAATCAGATGTATAAATTAAATATTTTCAAAGCTTCTGAGAAATGTCAGATAATGTGGGGAGAGGGATTTGAAGTCAGCAATTACAGTTTTCCTTGATGTGCTAGATTAAAGATGTCTGTGATATCTTTGCTATTTAAGAGACAGAATCTATTTTCCATCCTTAGGAATCTGAGTTTGCTTTAAATAACTCTGTCTGACCAATGAATGGGGTGAAAGTAGCCTTCTGAGACTTCTGAGGCTTGGTAACAAGGATTTTGCAGTTCACAATGGGTAAAAGAACACTTTTAATTCTTACTTTAACTCTTGCATTTGATTCTTGCCACTTAAATCTTGTTATTCAAGAGAGAACACTCACTCTGTGTACTCAGCTACTGTGCTATGAGGAAATCTAAACATCCTGTGGGTAGGCCCTCATCAACAGCTTTTGCCCTGACAAAAGCTGAAGCAAAGCTGTGCAGACCGAAAAGCAGCCATACTTTGTAAAATAATTTACAGGGATTAATTTTGAGCCAAATTTCAGGGCCATGACCAGAGCTATACCCTAGAAGACTTAAGCATGTGGACTCGAGGTGCTGGGGTTATAGTTTGGTTAGGGAGAAAGGAATTAGAGGTGAGGTCATAAATCAATACATGGAAAACATTACATTGGTTTGGCCCCAAAAGGTGGAACATCTGGAAGCTGTAGCTTATAGGTTATAGGTTGGTTTAAAAATTCTTTGGCTAACAATTAATTGAAGGGGTTAGGTGCCTTCTAAAGACCAGGACTCAGTGAAAAGGAATGCTTAAGATAAAGGATCTGTTAATTAGAGACAAAGTACCAATCTTCAAGTGGTTTGTTATGTTTATTGAGACCTTGAGGTAGGTCTATCATAGCCTTAGGCCAGTTAGTGAGTCACAAAGGACATCTCTAAGAAGGAGTAGGGGCAGGATGGGCATATATGATCTCCTTTCTCATGGCCAGCAACTCAGTTTAGGGATCTTCTTGGCCAAGAGGGTGTCTGGTCAGTAGCTGAAGGGGAAGCCTTAAGATTTGATTTCAGTTTCCAGTTTTTATCCAACAACCAGCCCAAATTTGCCAGCCACGTGAGTGAGCCATCTTGAAAGTGCATACTTTAGTAACAGCTGTGCTATAACAGCTAACATCTCATGGATTAGAGATGAGACACCCAGCTAAGTGCTTTCTCAATGCCTCCTCCACAAAATTATGATCCAGATAAATTGTCATTTTCAGCCAGTAAGTGTTGGAACAGTTTGTTACATATCTACAGGTGATTGGAATGGACACTGGATATGGATTGAAACAAACACAGAAACAACTGGCTTTGTAACAGCAGTCATTATTATATGCAAAGCTTCCTCTGCAAAGCTAAAGACATGATCTATTCACAGATGGCTTAAACACAGGAAGCAGTTAAATTCAGTCTGGGGTGCTAAAAAGAGCATTTAATCAGTAAAGTTCCCATCCCCACGTTTTAAAGTTTGGCTTTTTCAGTCTCTTTTTACCAGTGGAAAGCCTGAAGGAGAGGGAGGAGCACATTGTTGAGGATAAATGTGCTGGCCGAGACTCCAGTGTCCTCTGCACAACCTACAGATGCCTCAGTGACTAATCTTCATCTGCAGATAATTCAGAAACAGGGCAGATCCCTTGGATTTGAAAATGGGAACTAAAACTCATCCATCTTCTCCTGATGGCTAAACAGGCTATTATTAGCAGGCCAGATGATTTAATAGGCCGGGGATGGAAAGGCACATGTTGATAATTAAACACTCTAGAATTCCATTCCAAAGTAAGTGTCCTTTAACCACATGCCTGAGGTTTGTTTGCTTTTAAAACACTCACTTATGCTTTACTTTCATGTCCCTGAAATATGTTCAGGCATCAAGATACATTTTTCTGATGGATAGAAATGTTGTTTGTCAAATCAAGAATCAGTTGTTTGGGTGACATATTACATGGAATTAATTGTCCTGCATCAGTTTTGTAAATTTGTAAATGTATAAATGTAAATCGAGCCACTCCTTCCACAAATATAAATCAAGGTCTAATAGACTGAAATAGAGTGACACAAGAGTTGTGTTTTTGTGTTGGCCTGGCTTTGTGATTGTTTGACCTTGAACTGGTTGCAGCATCAGCTATAGATTGCTTATATCTCCACTAAATTCACAGTCCCAGATGTGAGGATATTTAAAAATGGGGTTTTGTGGAAAAACTTAGGTTATGAGGATGGAGCCCTCATGATGGGATTAGTGCCCTTATAAGAAGATATAGAAGATAGTTTAATTCCTCTCCTTCTCTCTCCTTTGTGGGAGGAAACCGAGGAAACAACACTCACCAACACCCATCTGCTGGCACTCTGCTCTTAGATCCCCTGGTTCCCAGAACTGTGAGAAATACATGTTCATTGCTTAAGTCACCCAGTCTATGGTATCTGTTATAGAAGCCTGAACTTACTGAGTGAGCATCTTTGGTGCCTTAATTTGATCCCTGTGAAAAGTAAGAACTACTTGATTCTAAAGTTCTTTTGAGAATGAACATTTATTGATTCTACAAATTTCTTTATTAAACCAAATCCTTTTCTCAATGATACTTTGAGCTTAGCAGTCATTGACAGGAAATGTTATTTTCTGCTATAAACATATGCTTCTCTTTACACAACTCTCTTTATTTACCATGTAATCTGGCATTCTTTTCAAATATTTTTTTAATAATAGTACCTGTTTATTTTACTATGATCATCTGTGCCATTCTCTGTGCTCAATGCTTTATAAGTGAAATCTGATGCATTCCTTCCAATAACTCATTGAGGTTGGATATAATCAGTTTTTCTTACAGAGGAGATGATGGAGTCTCTGAGGCTGAGTATCTAGCAGAAGAGAGATAGAACTCAAATTCAAACTGGTTCTATTGATGCCAGAGCTCATAAAATTTGGGATATTTTCCCTACAATGGTTTATTTTTATGCCTACATTCACCTTGAAGACCAGCAGGGCATTACATAACATTATAACATTTTTAGTTATTTATATGACATGACCAGAAACCATGCAAATTTGCAGGGTGCAATGATAGCAAGCTCAGTGAGAAGGTTGTCTTGCCTGGGATAATGTTTGCATTGATCTTTTCAGTCTTCAGCTTGCAATAGGCTTCAGGGAAGAATTGAACTCCAGTGCAAGGAAAGAAAATAGTTTTCCAGAAAAATATCGTTTCTGTTCTTTTGAGCCAAGACTACTTGATGGTACATTGTGTGCACCCTGGTACTTTCAGAGAAGTAACTATTTTTTCAGCTAGAGAGTTGCCTCATGGATATGATTGGCTGTTTTTTGCATCTGGAGTTGTAAACTCAGATTCCTCTTTTACAATAGATTTCTATTGTTCTGAGAGAACCACCTCTATCCTTTCAGTTAAATAAACGAAGTACAAGTCTACATCCATGTTTCTGAAGGGTGCACAAGCTTCTGAAGCTTGTTTTTTTTTTATTAGGGCATGAGCTTAGGCTGTGGGACTCATTATTTCCTGCAGCTCACAACCTATTATGGTCTAAAGATCCATGCCCATCTAAAAATGTTTTAATCTTTTCCCTGAAGGTGGTGGTATTAGGAAGTGAGGCCTCTGGGAAGTGATTAGGTCTTGGGGACAGAACCCTCACAAATGGGATGAGTGTCCACATACAATAGGGCTAGGAGACAGCCTCTGTACCCAAATGTGTGGTACAAGGTATATTTTTCAGTTATAGAGATTTGTATATACTATTTACTGTTTCACTGTACCTGAATTTTTCCTATTACTATTTCCCTAACCCCATTTCTAATAATTCAGAAAACCCAGAATTGTGAGTATGTTTGGGAAAATGTGGCCCTGTGTATGAAAATATCTGAATTTCTAAAGCTGTGATATAGTCTTGAACATGTTTTTTACCCTCCTTTGGAAATCCGCTGTTTTTCCATCTTGTTTTATGTGTGTCAGCACCAACTCTGTACCCAATCTTAACCTCATGACCTCTGTAAAATCTTTATCTCTAGAGAAAAACACATTCTGGCTGGTTAGGGCTCCAACACATCCTATTTTCTTAAGAGAGGTGCAGTACAGGGGGACATGATTTCCCTCATGGTATGATCAAATCTACTTTTGTTTTTGTTTTTTGTTTTTTTCCCTCAGTTGTACCTACTTTCCTACAGAGGCAGTTGTGACAGCAGCTCAGTGGTTCCAGGGCAATGAGATAAACAGGAAAAAAGATTATCCAATTATTATCTTGCCAAAGTAGTTTTAGTAGAGGCAAAAGACTAGCAGCTCAGTTCATAGCAAATTTCAGCCTCTATTGTACTAGTCTTCTGGGGCTGGCATAATAAAACACCATAGATGAGTGGCTTACACAACAGAGATGTTATTTCCTCATATTTTTGAAGACTGGGGTTAGTGTAGTCAGTGTCTGGGAAGTCAGGGCTCTCCACTTGGGTTGCAGACAATGCCTTTCTTACCGTGTATTCACATGACTTCTTCTTTGTGTAGACACAGAAGAGAGAATAGACGCTCTGGTGTCTGTTCTTATAAGGCCACTAATCCCATTACGAGGGCCCCACCTTCATGACCCTATTTAATCCTAATTACCTTGCAAAGGCTCCATCTTCAAATACTATCATTCTAGGGATCAGGGTTTCAACATATGGATTTGGGGGTAAGGGATAGAAAAAGTATATCCATAACACTCACTCAAACAGATTCTGACTTAGTTCATTTAGAATACAGTATGTCTATCTATATTTTTAAAACTTCACAGGTAAGTGTGATGCATGGCTAGTTGTTCAAATTATTGTTCTAGCCTTTGATTTTTTTCTGGAGAAGTCCAGAAATTTCATGCTGCTAGTTAGCAGAAAAGACAACATGCAACTCATTAAAAAGGGCAGCATTTTACACTACCACTCTGACTGTTTTGTCTATGGCTTGCCAGTCTAATTCTTTTGTAAGCACCTAAAGGGAAATGGCTCCATCTTGGATAGTCCTACATCTCAGAAGCTGCCGCTTACTAAAACTTTGGCAAATAAGAGCTGATTGCTCAAAAAGAGTCTTGAATTCTTTACTTCAACCCCTTTCGTTCAACAAATGTATAATACAAAATTCACACATGAATGTTGTTAATTATCTTCCATGACAGAGGAAATACAAGAGACACCTGCTGGAAATTTTACTGTGTACAAACTCAGAGGGTCTGAATCTGGTCTAGACAAATAATAGGAATACAGGAAGACAAACTCAGCTTCTACTTAGTTGTTAATCTCTATCTCTTTTTTTTATACTCTGGCTTCTTGTAACAACTCCAGCATTATTGCCCACTTAGAAGTGCATAGCCTATTCTAATGTCACTGTTAGATGTATTAGGATAGAGCAAAAGTGAAGAGATTTCCTTTCTATGTAGCTGAATTGTGGATGGAAACTCAGATTTGGCATCCTCAAACCTCTGTCTCTCTCCTTCAGTTTCATCATTTACTATTTTATTGCGTAGTTTTTTTTTAAAGTACTAGAGTGTCAAAAGCACATGAAATACATTATAAATATAACGATCTAAAAGTCACAGTCTCCCTTCCCCAACCTCTGGCAACCAGATCAAAATAAAAACCACTCACATGCTACTAAGATTTGGAAAATAATAGTTTCCTATCTGTCCACCCATTATAGGATTTTTCTATTAAGCCCCAAACACCCTGAATTGTTTGGAGAGATAAATTCCAACCCCAGCATTTCTTTAATAATCCTTTTATACTTTCTTCTTATCTCTCTTCTTGCTGCTATTGTTTGATAGTGCCATGTAAACAGGTCTCTCCACAAGGTTACTCAAATTAAACATTAGCTAGCTCAAAAGGTAGCTACAGAAAACTACCGAAACAGTACCTAGCAAGATAAACATCCATGCACTAAACTTTTGAGATTTCTTTATTTCTCCCTTGATTTTCTCAAGGGAATGTTATTTTAAAGACTAGTTGACTTTCTTTCTGTTGTGTCCTCAGATATTAGGCATTCTGGTGACAACCAGACCCTCTGACATTGATAATTGGCTAGATTTCACTTCATTTTGTTGATAGAAAATTTAATATCTATATGTTAATTGCTTTGGTTCAAGAGACAGAAACCCTGTCTTTAAAGATTGGCTTTTAAAAAAATTAAACAGTAACAAATATTTAAAAAATAATTTGTTCTTTATCTATAGTTCTCTAAATAAGGCATCCCTGCCAAAAAAACCCCCACAGACAACGACACAACTAAAAATACCTTATTGGTTAACATCTAAGTGAGAATAAGTTTATAAGAGATGGTCTTCTTGTAGCAAATGCAGATTAACTGAGAGCATTGGATATCTGAATAGTGGGAGACGGGCGGTGGGGCGGGTAAGGTGAGAAAAGACCCGGGGGGGGTATCATAGGTAACCTTTGGCTGCTTCATATTTAATCAAGGACAAACCCAGAGTAGCAAGCCTTGTCATGGAGCAAGAATCCTCTCTGCTCTTATGATTTAGTAGATTGAATACAAACTTCATGTTCTGACACACTTCTGGAGAAATCCTGCTCTTCTCATTCCCACTCATGAAATCAAAGCAGTATCCAAGTTCACTGAGCTCAATCTTACCATTTGTGAAAGGTTCCTTATAGCAGGGACCGAATGGGATGGTTGGGAAGAGAAAATGAAGTAATGTTCAAAAAATGTCTGGTTGAGAACAAAGACATACTAGTCCACATCCTGCACAGGAAACTGCCCTGATCTTCCTGTTCCTATTCAGTATTTTGCCTTTTCTCCTGCCTCAGCAACACAGGCAAAAAAGGATCTATCATTTTGGCAGAGCATGATAAAGATTGTGTAAAAACCATCTGGTACTGGTAGCTAGGTCTTGCCTATGTTCTCTTGCTGTGTCTTTGCTATACACCCTAATGAAACACAAGAAGTTCTTAGGGTGGGTTTTGAAGACACAAGACTGGCAGTTTTCAACAATAGCACTTTTAACATCCACAAATCCTAATCCCATTTTTTTATAATATACGTTTACAGACAAAGTCTCTTAGAAAACTCATCAGAAGAAAAACAGGTGCACTTAAATTTCACCGTACTGTAAATGCTTGATATGGAATAATAATATAGTATTCTACAATATTAAATGATATATACACAATAGCATTATTCATACATACTATGGAGCACAGTGATTTTCAACTGGTGTGCTGCGGCACCCTGGTGTGCTGTGAGAGGAGCTTAGGTGTACTGTGAACAATTTTAGAACTCATTAATTAAATTATTTTTTAAAGAAGTTCAAAGAACATTAAGTATGGATATTTTACTCATTTTCGTAATTTAAGGGTGCCTCATAAATTTAATTATAGGTTCAAGTGTGGCCTTAGATAAAAAAGATTGAAAAATACTGCTATAGCATACAACATAATTAGGTTAGTATTCTATAATACTAAGCTATAAGTTAATATTTTATTATAATATGATATATATAGTATATATTAATCTATATTTACTCCATTTTCCTCTAGGTGTGTGGCGAGGTGCTTTTCACAATTAGGTGGCAGAACATGTAGGATAAAGTGTAGAATTAGTAGTGAGAACCGGTCAGTTTTCAAGTAATGTGGAATATAGGTGACAGAAGTGTGTTGTGTGTGTGTGTGTGTGTGTGTAAATAAAGAAAAATAGAAGAAAGCAGATGGAAGAAGAGGGAAGAAATTCTGAAGGCTTCCACCTGCTAAGGATCAATCCATGTAACTAACACCTACACCAGTGGTTCTCAACCTTCCTAATGCCAGGGCCCTTTAATACAGTTTCTGTGGGTCACAACCCACAGGTTGAGAACTGCTGACCTAAAGCTTTCAGGTTGGACTGCCTAGGTGAGAGTAGAGAATATTTTCTTTTATCTTTCAATCACTGCCTTTGTAAGTATAAAATAATAATATTAATCACTGGAAGGGGATGATAGTCAAACTGTTATTCATTGTTGAAATTTATTTCCTTGCTTGATTTTTGTCACTTTCCCCAAATCTTTGATCTTCTTCCCATGTGGTCGATGTCCTTGCAGGTCTAAGGAAGTGGCAATGGCTGGGACATTCATGGAAGAGACCCATTTATAAGTGGGCAAGAGGCTTGAACAGAAACTTCTCTGAAGATGACAGATGAATGGCCAAAAAACACATGAAAAGAGGCTCATCATCGTTAATCATCAGAGAAATGCAATCAAAACCACTCTGAGATATCATCTAACTCCAGTAAAGTTAGCTTACATCACAAAGTCCCCAAACTGCAGATGCTGGTGTGGATGTGGAAAGAAGGGTGCAGTGCTGGTAGGACTGTAGATCTCCTGTCAGGACGCCCACACCACCACTTGCCCCCTACTTTTCTGTCTCTTCTGCTTTCTACCCTTGATATAAACAATAATCTTGATTTTTAGTTCCTGACAAGATCATGAATTAGTATAGTATTCTCCGATCTCCTGAAGTTCCCTGGTGATACTACATAGGACAGAGAGAAGGGTTCACATACAAAAACCCCAAACAAACAAAAAACTCTTAAAAATGTGTACAATCTTATGGAGATTGAAATAGTTTGGACTAATAAAAGGAGGAACAAATGGAGACATAGGTGGGGAAGCTTATTGCTATCCACATTGGGGAAACAAGACAGAACAAAGCTTTCGTTGTGTGAGTTTGACAGGTGATGTTTTCAGTAGCAAGATATATCACTGAAGGTAGAAGGGTGGATATTGGGGGCAAAAATAAGGAGAACCAAATAATAATGAAATTGATCCACACTGCACATAAGGAATAACGATAGGAATTAAAATAAAATAAATCTTCAGAAAGGATAAATAGCAAAATGTAGTCAGCTAAAATGGATTGACTATAGGGTTTGGGGATACTACCACAGGACCACAGGAAAGAACAAAAACTAAAAATAAAAAATAAGAGCTGGGAAATTTAGAGAAGAAAATTAGAAGTTTTAACTTTTATATGATAAGATTCTGTATAGGAAAGAAAGGAGATAAATGGAGGTAAAAACATATTTTAAGAAATAAGGGCTGAGAATGTATTGGGTTAGAAGATAATGAAAGACCTCAAATTGAAAGGTATTTCAGTGGGCTGAAAAGTTAGATAAGAAAAATCCATACCTAGGCAACTCATGAATGCTGAGAATAAAAATGGCAAAAAGCATACACGAAAATCTCCAGACAGAAAGAGTAGATAATCTAATATTAAGCTTCACCACAGCAATTAAAACAAAAAACTAATGGGGTAATATTTTTATGATTAAAAAATACTTATTTTTAATAAGATATGTTTTTTAAGAAGTCATTTTAAGTATTCACTAGGTTTAGCCTACACAACCCTCTTTGAGAATATTCTTGGGGGAAAGTACTTAGACAGTGACAGAAATAATTGCTAGAGGACAGGCACACACACCCGTACATATGTGTACACATGTAAATGAAATGTACATGAAAGTAGAAATAAGTACATACTTTGGTCAAGTTTATTGTCTAAAGAAGCAAAGACAATATACATATATGTAGTCTTAGGAACTGAAGACAATATATATCCGAGAATACTGAGAATATTCTGTTATATGTGTATAGGGAAAATAGCTATCAATAAATTTAAAACATTTTAATAGTTATAACTTAAACATAATTTACTGAAGTTTTGGAATGTATGTAGTGAATAAATCATAAAGAAAATTATAACACAATAGACAGCATTGAGTGATAATACAAATACATTTCTAAGAAGAAAACATATTAAGCATCCAACTTAAAAAGTTTTAACAAAGCAGACAGAAAAAGATAGCCAATCCAATGAAGGAAGAGGGGAACTGATGAAACTTCCAGCTGGAATTAGAGAATGCCCAGCATGCAATCTCCATGAAGGCAGATTCAGCTTGCTTTGTTTGCAGCCATATCTGAGTGCTCAGAACAGTGCCAAACACACTGCATGTGTTCAGCAAACATTTAATAAGTGAATGAATAATTAGACTCTAACAAAATGTGAGAATATTAGCAAAAATTTTATTCTTTAAAAGGATTCATATGGCAAGGATGTTTCTGGCAAGACTAATATAAAAAGAAAAATAAAAGAGAATGTACGAATCAATGTAATCTAGAATAGAAAAGATATAATGAATATATATACACAAGGGCTTTAAAAAATAATGTGAGTTTTATTGTAACAACTATACACTAATACATATGAAACCCAGAGAGAAGACAGAAATTTGTATAAAAATATAAAATGCCAGAATCGGAGCAAGAAGAATAAAAACCTGAATAGACCAATAACCATTAGAGAAATTGAAATGGTAATTTCAGGCTCTCCTCCAAAGATGCCTTGGGTACAAATAGCTTCATAGCTGAGTTCTCCAAAACTGAAGGGATATATAGTTCCTAACTTATAAAAGTCTTTTCAGAAACTAATAAAATGGAGAAACACACCCAAGTTTTGATGAGACTAGGATAAATGGGAAAAGTAGAATACAAAGTAAGACACTTATTTATTTCTCTTCTGTATCACCACATAGAGGACCAATCAAATAACTGTATCTTATAGTTTTACAGTGTATATTTCATTTTATTTTTAATCTTTAAAATACTTTTTATTGCATATAGTTAAGGAATACAACATGATGTTATGGGATACAAAGAGTAAAAAGGTTGCTACAGTGAAGGAAATTAAAGTATCCATTGTTTCTCATAGTTATCCCTTTTATATTTTGGTGGCAAGAGCAACTCAAATCTACCCGCCTAGCAAAAATCCCAAATACAGTACAATTTTGTTAACTATAGTTCTCATATTGTATATTACATTTTTAGTCTGTATTGTATGCCCTGATCTACAGATCCCCATTTTCTACCCCCAACTATATCTCTGCACATGATTTTTTTAAATTTATTTTATTATTATTATTAAATCATAGCTGCGTACATTAGTGCAATCAAGGGGTACAATGTGCTGGTTTCATATACAATCTGAAATGTTTTCATCAACTGTTTAACATAGCCTTCAGGGCATTTTCATTGTTATTGTATGAAGACATTTTGTATTCTCCATTTAGTAAGTTTTGCCTGTACCCTTCTAAGATGCACCATAGGTGTGGCCCCACCAATTACCCTCCCTCCCCCCAACCTCACCCCTTCTCTCCCCTCCCTTGCCCCTTTCCCCATATTCTTGTGCTATAGTTGGGTTATACCCTTCACATGAAAACTATAAATTAGCTTCATAGTAGGGCTGAGTACATTGGATACTTTTTCTTTTTTTTTTTTTTGACACAGAGTCTCACTGTGTTGCCCTGGGATAGAGTGCCGTGACGGCATAACTTACAGCAACTTCAGACTCTTGGGCTCAAG
>CAUYRH010085062.1:0-26129 GCA_963574655.1 Perodicticus potto
AGTCCCTTCCGCCGGGGGGAAGGTGAATGAGTGCATCAATGAATGGACACAGTTCATCCATGGAATTCAGGCCTAGGAAATTCACAAGAAACTGATCTAGGCATAGGAAATGGGGGTTCCACATTTAGTCCCAAGTGTAAAGTGTTAATAGTGATGATGGTACAGAAAAAAATCTAGAATAATATACAGCAAACTAGGCCAGGCACAGTGACTCACACCTGTGATCCCAGCATTTCAGCAGGCTAAGGTGGGAGGATCACTTGAGGCCAGGAGTCTGAGACTAGCCTGGGCAATAGAAGGAGGCCTCAACTCTACAAAAAAAAAAAAAAAAAAGAATTAGCTGGGCATGGTGGAATGTACCTGTGGTTCCAGCTACTTGGTAAGCTGAGCCTAAAGTTCAGTTCAAGGCTGCAGTGAACCATGATGGCATCACAGCACTCTAGCCTGGATGACAAAGAAATACCCTGCCTCTTAAAAAAAAAAAAAAAGCAAACTTTTAACAATGCTTATATTCAAAAGGTGGGATTAAAAGACACTCTTAGGCTCATTGCCTGTAGCACATTGGTTACAGCACCAGCCACATAAACTGAGGCTGGTGGGTTCGAACCCAGCCAGGCCAGCTAAACAACAATGACAACGATACCAAAAAATAGCCAGGCTCTGTAGTGGGCGCCGGTAGTCCTAGCTACTTGGCAGGCTGATGCAAGAGACTAGCTTAAGCCCAAGAGTTGGAGGTTGTGAGCTGTGACACCACGGAACTCTACCAAGGGCAACATCATGAGACTCTGTCTCAAAAATAAAATAAAATAAAATTTTAAAAAGATACTTTAGATGTGTGTTTTTATTGCATTTGAACTTAAAACAATGAACTTATATTAATTGTGTGCCAAAAAAATTAAGAGAAAAGATAAATAATGTGACCTTCTCTATGTGTCGAATTATTTTTGGAATAATTGTAACATTGGGAAGGAAGTAAATTTTTCCTGGGAAGGGAATTACATGTAGTCCTGATGCTTCCATATGCTAGTTGGGTGGCAATAAAGGTTCTTCCTTCATATTCCTATGAAATAAGGATAAAGCTCTCCACCTTCCAAAGCTAGTGAGAGGACTTAAGAGGTGCATCTGAAAACACAATAGCCTAAATAAATTCAAGGATATATTACATTCTTACTGGATCTTTCCAGAAACCGTGTTGCTTTTGGCTAGATTTCTTATTTTTCAATTTGTGAATGACATAACAAAAGCCCACATACGTGAAGCAAATGGTTTCAGACAACAAGGACAAAGGTCCCAGAGGTTTATTTTCTATTTGCATATTTTGTGCATATATTTGTTTGCCTAAGGCTAGGGTATGACTTGCATATCATTTTCTTATATAATCAAAAAAAGAATACAATTGTATAAAAGAAGAAAATCTCAGCTAAAAAAGCTACCATTAACAAAATAGTTGTCGCCATCTTGAGCAGCAGTGAAGAAAGAACCGTGAATTCAAGCCCTAGTGAAGCCTACCAAACATAATTTTGCCCAGTTTTATTTATCTCTATAAAGCAATTAAACAGGAGGCAGAAAAGATGAGAGGAAAAAATAGCCCATTTCAAACTAAAGCAAGCTATATTCTCTGCACTGTCTCTTCCCTTCCCCCAAACCCCGCTTCAGCTACAGCTTCTAGAAGTGCTGGTGAATACTTAACATATGGAGGCTCTGTCTCATATTTCACAGCTCCCAAAATGACAAATAGTGCACAGGTTGTCACTGTGAATGGCAGATCCAAAGACTGGGGCTCAGCTGCCTCCATTATTCAGAGGGGAATTGCTGCGAGTTATTTCTTTGCCATTCCAGGCCAGCCGGCTGGCTCTGCTGCCTGCCAACTGTTTGACTTTGCATTTAACTTATTTGAGCTTCCATTTTTCATCTGTAGAAGAAATAACACTGATATCTACCTCAGAGAGCTGTTGTAAGAATTAAATGAGATAACATACGCAGGATTAAATGAAATGAGAGTACTGTACCTACCTAGCAGGAAGTTTGGCGCATGGTGGGTGCTCAAAAACTGCTTACTGCCTATGAGAAGCAATACAGTATGAAAGCTAAGTTAAGAACCTGGACCCTGAACCAAGCAGGCTGGGTTGGAATCCTGTCTCTGCCATTTACCGGTGTACATTCAACCAAGCCATCATCCCCTTTGCTCTGCCTCTATCCGAGTGTGGATAGTGATGGTGCCTACATTATAAGGATTATAAAATGCACAGTGCCTGGCACTATGTAAATGTTTGTTAAACAAATTGCAAAGAGCTCATACACTATTGAAACTGCTCAGCAGTTTAATAAGGAAGCAGAAGGAACTGTCGCAGCCAAGTCACTCATAGTATCACAACTGCTCTAATGATCCAACAGCACCCCTCACTTCCCTCGCTCATTTCTGAATCTCCTTCCATTGCTCCTGCACCTTCTTGCTCACTCACTCCTGTGTCAGCCTCATGGCTTTGTCACCGGCTTCTCTGCACCTTTGGAGCTTCTCTGCCTTCTGTGCCTCACTGTGTGCCTTCAGATTCCTTGGCAGAAAGAGGTAGATGAATGTAGCTACTCGCCCATGGCTCCTCTTCCCCACTGCACAGATCTCACACCAGGCCACTTCAGAAGCCACTGGCTTCCCTCAAGTCCAGGCTTTAGTGGTGACCACAGTTGTAAAGTCACATCATTCAAAACCCAGCCACTTTTGCCCAGGAAAGTGGTTGTAGGTGTGAAGAGAATTTTAAATTATGGTTTGGTAATAATCATCACAAATATTAAATCCAACTCTCTATTTTATAGATGGTTTCTTAGTCCATTTGTGCTGCTCTAACAAAATATCTGAGACGGTAATTTGCAGACAATGGAAATTTATTGCTCACGGTTCTAGAGGATGGAAGTCCAAGGGCACAGGGCCAGCAGGTTTGCTGTCTGGTGAGGGCTTTGTTTCTGCTTCCAAGATGGTGCCTTGTCACTGCATCCTCCACAGACGTGAACACTGTCGGCACATGGCAAAAGGAGCAGAGGGCCAACAGGCTTAGCTAGTTTCCTCCAGCCCGTTTACTTTACATTTTATTTTTCATTTTTTATTTTTGAGACTGAGTCTTTGTTGCCCAGGATAGAGTGCAGGGGCATCAGCCTAGCTCACAGCAACCTCAAATGGGCTCAAGCAATCCTGCTACCTCAGTCTCCCAAGTAGTTAGCCCTACAGATGTGTACCCCCACATGCAGCTAATTTTTCCTGGCTCTTTTTTTAGTAAAGACTGGGTCTTATTCTTGCTCAGACTGGTCTTGAACTCCTGAGCTGAAGTGGTCCTTCTGCCTCAGCCTCCCAGAGTGCTGGGATTACAGCATGAGCCACTGTGCCCAGCAACTCTAGCCCTTTTATAAGACATTAATCTCATCCATGATAGTGCAGCCCTCACAGCCTAATCACCTCCTACAGGCCCCATCTCTTAATACTTTCACATTGAGGATTAAGTTTCAACATTAATTTTGGAGGAGATAAATACTCAAACCATAGCAGATGGGGAATGGAGCTTCAGACTAGATAAGTGACTTGCCCAATATCATCATGTCATTTAAAGGTAGAGCCCAATCCAGTGCTTGCTTCACTCCTTCAAACTCTGCATTCTCCTTAACTTTGGCGGAGCCCTCACTAAAGTTTAAGCCTTGGGATAGACACAGGACTCAGAGAGGAATAAATTCATTTACTGCCCTTTCAGAGCTGGCATTCTGCTAGGGGAGGCAGACTAGCAAATGAAACAGTAAGACAAGTGTTCTAAGATGTTTCCTAAAGTGCTAGGAATACTTGAAGTTGAGGGAGGTTAGCCCCTACAGGTAAACAGTCAGAGGAGCACCATAGAGCCAGGCTCATGTGAGGTTAGCCTTGCAGGATGAATGGGAGATTGTCAGAATGACCAGACAGGAAAAGAACATTCTAGGCAGAAAGGAAAAAGGAGGGCAAGGGTGTGGAAGAGAATATGCATATTTACAAGGAAGGCGAGTAGTCTAATATAAGCAAGAGAGGCTGGAGGTGGCTGATGAAAAATGTAGCTAGAGGGAAGGAACGAGGAGGGGTAGCAGGGAACAATGCATGCTGACACCTACGAATCATGATCACAGCCCTGACACTTGTCTATCTCCATGCCTTCTTATTCCCTTTCTCACTTACCCAACGAACACTAAATTCCCTTCTCCAACCCTCTTCCTTCGGTTTGTGCTCTTGCGGACCTTGCATATGTTACCACTTGGATAGCACCCAGACTAACTGCATCTCCCAGTGAGGCTTCACGCCACAGAGGGCAGAGGTCCTGGCCTCCTGCCACATTGTTTCCTCACTGCCTGGCACAACAACAAATGTCTGTGGAATAAATAAATGAATGATTAAAAAGCCAGCGAATGAATAAAAGCTGAATAAGACGTAAGTGGGAGAGAGAGTTCTGGGAAGGTAGCTATACAGTAAGAGTCCTCTTATCTGAAGATACCTGGACCCATGATTCATTAGTTAATTAAAAAAAACTCAGGTCAAATAAGTACCTTTACTTAGAATGAATGCTATTTGTTCCCCAGATCTCTTCTCCCGATCTCCACTGAAGTGATGCAAACCCAGATTGGAGCCGGGCATGTGGCCTCCTGGACTGCGTCTCCTGGTCTGCGTGTCACGGAACCACATTCCGGCCAATGGACTGTGACAAAAGTGACACGTGCAACTTCCACCATATCATGTCCGTCATTTCACCTACACATTTGGGAGAAATGTTTATAAACTCCTTACTTTTTTGAAACTTCTAAAAATGTAGCTTACTTTTTTGCGGGAAAAGGCTTTATTTTATATTTGCTCAATTCACATAATGTATTGAATTATACATCATGTATAATTATACCTCTTTGTAAAGTTATACAATTTTACAAAGAGGTGGCCAACATGTACAGAATATTTTGTAAATATTTTGAAAAATTTTTGTAATGAATATTTTGTGAATAAAAGTACATTTAGTTATAAGTTTCCCATTTTCCCTGTGTGGCAACTTTCAGGGATGACTTTTGGGACATCCTATATAATAATAATAATAATGATGATGATGATGATAACAATAGCCACCACTGGGGCTCAGTGCCCGTAGCACAGTGGTTACAGCGCCAGTCACATACACCAAGCCTCGCAGGTTCAAACCAGGCCCAGGCCTGCCAAACAATAATGGAAACTACAACCAAAAAATAGCCAGGCATTGTGTCATGTACCTGTAGTCCCAGCTATTTGGGAGGCTGAGGCAAGAGAATCACTTAATCCAAGAGTTTGAGGTTGCTGTGAGCTGTGATGCCACAGCACTCTACTGAGGGTGACATAATGAGACTCTGTCTCAAAAAAAAAAAAAAATAGCCACCACTGGAATAGACAGTTTTGTATTGAATAGAACTAACTTTTAGAAAGCAGTAACAGTGCAGCCCAATTCATAATTGCTAAGTCATGGAAGAAGCCCAAGTGCCCATCGACCCACAAATGGATGAATAAATTGTGGTACATGTACACCATGGAATATTATGCAGCCTTAAAGAAAGATGGAGACTTTACCTCTTTCGTGTTTACATGGATGGAGCTGGAACATATTCTTCTTAGCAAATATCTCAAGAATGGAAGAAAAAGTATCCAATGTACTCAGCCCTACTATGAAGCTAATTTAAAGGTCTCATATGAAGGCTATAACCTAACTATAGCACAAGAATATGGGAAGGGAGGGGTGAAGGAAGGGTAAGTGGTGGGGCCACACCTATGGTGCATCTTAGAAGGGTACAGACAAAGCTTACTAAATGCAGAATACAAATGTCTTCATACAATAACTAAGAAAATGTCATGAAGGGTAGTTAAACAGTTTGATGAAAACATTTCGGATTGTATATGAAACCAGCACATTGTACCCCTTGATTGCACTAATGTACGCAGCTATGATTTAATAAAAAAAAAAGAAGAAGAAGAAGAAAAAAGCAGTAACAGGTAATAAGCAAAAAGTAACTCAATTAGTGTGAGTGAAAGTCTACATGCAAACTAGGGTAGCATCATAGAGCTTAGCCTCTGCAAAAACTCCCCATCCCACAGGTATCAAGCAGAACATTTACAGAAGTGATAGAGAGCCCCAGATTACCTGATAAAACATTAACATGAAGACTAGTTAAGAGAGCTTTTACTATAAAAACAAAAGACACAGGAGTATATTTTGGGGTCTTTGGAGGAAAGATAAGAAGAGCAGAAACAGCAGCACTCCTAGGAGTGACCACTGCTAGAGAAAGAAATGCTTCTTAGACAGCTCCACTCTTTTAGGCACTGACCACTCCTTGGACTAGTCACCAAGGGGCAGTCTCATTCCTATCACCATGAATCTGCCCTTTCATTCAAACTCAAGAGATCTCGAAGAGGTGTTTCTTCTGATCCCCTGCAGACTTCCTGCCACCTGGCAGGAGGTGGTGGTGGTCATTGGGCTGGTCCAGTGCACAGCCCCTTATATGCTTGGTACATCCAAGGGACTACCATATTTCCTTGGGGGATAGAGAGAAAGTGGGTATCTCTGGTGTCTTTTTCCACAGCAAGCCATGACTTCAGAAACAACATACATGCAAAGAAGCATGTTAGGCTTGGCAGACCTCTGCCCTAGAGGCTGTGTGCACAAGTGAAACAGCCTGCACTGCCTGGGAAACTGGCTCCATTCCCTTCTTGGGACGTTTGCCCAAGGACAGCAGATGTGGTCTGTCCCTCTGGCCTGGGAAGGAGGCTCTCCAAAGACAGACATATCAATCACAGGAAACAGGAAGAACACAAACAGGAAGCCAGGGAGGCTCATGCTTCACCCAGAAGACAGGTACATGTGTACTGAGCAGGAATTCTCCAAATGTTTGTGACCTGGATAAAGACATCACTCTTCCCTTAGGTGTGCTGATTTGCCCTTGAGTGCCACCAAATCTTCTGTGCTCCCACAGCTATCTTATGATGAATTATAATAATTTAATTATGCACTTATTTGTCTATATCTACATTAAACCAAAAATCCCTCAAGGGCAGGGATTATCTCTCATCCTTATATTCTCAGAAATTAAAACACACATAGACACTTATAATAATAATTATAATATAATTAATATAATATTAATATTAATATAATATAATAATGATTATTATTATGATTAACAAGATTAATGATTAAATGGTATACAGTTTACAGCATAAAAATGCAGAACATTTTTATGGTTATTACCTTACTTGAGCATTCCCCCAAACCCTGTGAGTTGGGAAGCAAGCTTTATTATCCCCATGGTGCAGATGAGAAAACAACCTCAGAGGGACCATAGCAGTGAGTGGCAAAGCCTTTTCTCATAGAAGAACTTCAATCTCAGAATCCCAGGGCAAAAACTAAAATGAGAGGGGGTGGCACCTGTGGCTCAAAGGAGTAGGGCGCCAGCCTCATATACCAGAGGTGGCGAGTTCAAACCCTGGACCCCCTGCCAAAAATTGCCAAAAAAAAAGAAAGTCGGGCATTGTGGCAAGAGCCTGTAGTCCCAGTTACTTGGGAAGCGGAGGCAAGAGAATCACCTAAGCCCAAGAGTTTGACATTGCTGTGAACTGTGATGCCATGGCACTCTACCAAGGGCAATGTAGTGAGACTCTGTCTCAAAAAACAAACAAGAAAACAAAAAAATAAATAAATAAAATGAGAAATTACTACCTCCTGAAGTGGAAAAGGAGACAGAGATCTAGTCTTTCTTCTTGGTTTTGTGGATTAGGACGCCAAGGCCCCAAGAGCCAGTGAGTGGCAGCACCAAGACTTGAACCCAGGGCCCCTACTCTCCAGCCCAACGCACTATCCTGGTTAGCACACAAGGCCTCTCTCTCGCTTATCTGAGGTAACAGTCCAGTTGTTTGGATACTGATTCTGACAGAGTGACAGAGAAGTGAAATGACTTTTTTAAAAAAATGCTTCCAGGGAGCTGGAGCACAGTACCTGGGTTCCTGTCAATTGTGCCAAGAGCAGGAAGCCCCAGCATTCACCAGCTCCGCCATGTCAGCCACTGTTTTGGCCCTGGCAACTGAGGGACACACTGAACCCTAAGGGGTTCCTCTGCCCAGTTTTCCCCTTTGTGCGTTTAGCAGCCTTTTCTTGGCTTAAAAGAGAGAGAGAATTAAGTTTATCCTCCCACTATCCCACCCAAACCATGTAGCGGTTGTTCATGCCACTAACAGCATAACCAAGTCCACAATCAATGCTTTGGCCAGGATCCATTGTCTGGATATGAACGTAAGTATCTGTCCACGTGGGACGCAATCACTTGACATGAAGTTGCCATCAGTGAAGCATTCATCTCAGCTGGAAAGTTACCAGCAGCTTCAAGCACCTGCTGACACCTGGGAATGGTGAGCGAATGAGCTCACACCTGAAACTGCCCACAGGCCTCAAAAAGCAGGTGGGCTCTGGGAAGAGGGGGAAAAGGGGAGCTGAAGCTGATCTTTCTTTGCCCTCTTTCCAAAGCCCACCCCGTTTTTGAGGACTGTGGGCAGTTTCAGGTGTGAGCTCATTCATTCCCACACATCTCATTCAAAAGCCTGGAGTGGTCACAGAAGGGCCAGTATGTACCCAGATGTCCCTTAGAGCCCTTGTGCTCCCTCTCCACCCCCCACAGATGTATATGAGGCTCTGCTCAGGGTTTGGACAATTCCTGAGTCTTGTACCCTCAGGACACAGCTCTGGGTCTGTGAAATTCCCTCTGTTTTGCCCTTCATCAACCCCAGATGAAGGTTGACCCCTTAGTACCTTTACCATTTCCCCAAGAAAATCCCCTCATGCTAAGCATCTTGTGCAAGTAAGAGAGCTGGGGAGGGAGGTCTCCTATCACAGAGAATACTGACTTCTGCTGTCGCCCAGCTCCAGTCTGGACCACACTGTACAACACACATTACTGAGATTTCAGCCTACACAGCCTCGGTCCACTCTGAGTCCACCAGCAGCTGCAATTAAGTTTCCAGACACTGCTGCTTTCTACTTACTCCCCACTGCGTCTCCACCTGGGGGCTTTCTCCAGGCCGTAAAACTTGCTCCACTATGTGGGGTAGCCCAGAAGGGCCAGCCAGGGACTACTGCAACCTATGAGGAACAAAGTCTCCAAACCTTATTGGAAAATGCTGAGGTACACTTCACACAGTTCCATGGTCCTTCTGGGGCTGAGCCCCAGATGCCCTCACTAAAACCTCCTCATTGAGCACCTTTGGGCTTTCTCCCTTCCCTGTCACTCCCTCACCCACCCACTGCTTCCTGACAAACTACCAGATAAGCTGCCCATACACAAGCCCTTGTCTCTAAAGGCCAGACACCTGCCAGGAACCCCCTTAAGGTTCCAAAATTGTCCTCCTGTTATTCAGATGGTTCTTTTCCCTTCTCTGGTACCACAGATATTCACAGGTCTGGGCTGTCCAGAGAGCCCAGCACTGTGTTTTCCCATCACAGGTAGCTCTCTCCCTGAGGGGAAATCTGTACCAACTTTCAGAAAAATAAAATCCTCTCCTCTGTCTCCCCCAGACGGCATATGCATAATGATGTCATGTACGTTTCATACAGCTCTGTGGCGAGCACACGCTTAAGCTAAACAAGGTAACAACAAGGCAAGAACAAGCAGGACTCGTCATCTCTCAGCTCATACGTGGCTGCTGGAACTGGGAGCTAGGAGGCCAGGTTTCCAGCTTGTCTGTACTACCCACTGGGGGCCTTGGCCAAGTCATATGTATTTCTAGCATGTTTCATTATCCCTTAAAAGAAGGAGTTGGACTAGGAGAGCTAAGGTGGGTAGGAGAAAGAGGTGCTACTCATTGGATGAGCAAGTCATGCCCTCTCCAAGTCCTCAGTTTCCCCAGTTTTCTTCCCTTATAAAGCAGGAAAGTTGGTCCACATGGCCTCTCACTTCCTCCGGCTCTAATAGCTATAAATCTATGCCTTCCCCCATCTCCATAACATTCAGGGCTAATTACCAGAATGTGAAGAAAGAAAGGAATGACTGGTCTAGCTGATGTTGTTTTCAAAGTAGGGCAGCCTGCCCTAAGACGTGAATAACCAAGAAGAAAAACATGTGTCGTCTCTAAGATCCACACATCCCCACCGGGCACACAGCAGTAAAGGTGTCTGTGAGTGCCTCCCGACCGCAGATGCTGAGGTGGTTCGTGAAACTTCACTACAGAATTCTGCACAGGGCATAATTCACAAGTATGGAACTGTTAATGAAGAAAGGGAAAGAGCACCTCGCTCCCCAGATGACATGATCTCAAAGTATCCTGAACTCTGCCTCCTAAATACAGGCCCTCGCAGCTGAGAGCTAACTACAGACAACAGAGAAGGTAAAGCCATTAAATGCTGTTTTATAGTTATAAAAGTGATATGTTGGCTCAGCGCCCATAGCACCCATAGCTCAGTGAGTAGGGCACCAGCCACATACACCAAGGCTGGCAGGTTTGAGCCCAGCCCGGGCCTACTAAACAACAAGGACAACTGCAACCACAAAATAGCTGGGCATTGTGGCAGGCACCTATAGCCCCAGCTACTCAGGAGACTGAGGCAAGAGAATTGCTTGAGCCCTAGAATTTGAGGTTGCTGTGAGCTGTGACGTCACAGTACTCTACTGAGGGTGACAGAGTGAGACTGTGTCTAAAATAAATAAATAAAATTTTTTTAAAAAGTGATACATGTTCTCTGAAGGGAATTTTTATATATAGCACAAAGGAGATCCCACAGCCTGGGTCCTGAGGTGGGCTCCAGGCTAGGCTCTGAGACTCTAACCTGCCAGGCAAATCCCTTCCTCTCCCCAAGCCACACTGGTAAAATGGTGGCAAAAAATGTTCCTTGCAGAGCTGCTGTGAGGATCAAATGAACAGTGTGCGCAAGTACTTTCCACACTGTAGCCACTACTTAGACTGCAGAAAGGCATTCTGTTTAATAGCTAAGCACACAGGCATGCAGCCTGAAAGCCCAGGGTCAGCCGCCTACTGCCCCGCACTGATTACAAGATCTGGAGAAAGTTCTTGTGCCTCAGTTTTCTTACCTCCAAAATGAGGATGATACTATAAAATCTGCCTTCTAGAGGATCTGGGGTGGGCTGGGGGGGAAGAGTGATTATTTTTACATAAGGATGTCAGGTCACTGTTTGGCCAAGATAAGCCATAGGACAAAAGCAAGTCAATATTTTTATTATTTAACATGCTCCATGATGGCAGAGTGCCATTCCATTTCCAAACCCTAGACTGGGGCCTGACACATAATGAATATTAAATCAATATTTATTTTGACTGCTTCCTCCCTCACCCATCCATGTGTTCTTTTCTCCAGACAAAAATTTCCCTAATCACCTTAGTTGCATCACAGCCAACATGGACTCAGGGATGTGTCCACATCCTGCATTCATTTCCAGTTACTGTGCCTCTCTTCAAACACAATGTCCAGACCTGGAAAAAGGCTATGGGTTGAGTAAGGGGCCCAGAAGTTGTGGTTAACTGGAGCCATTTTGGACACCAAGTGTGTGGATGCAGCTTAGACTTGGGCAGAGGAATGTCTTATCCAAAACAGTGCGATCTTGCTGAGAGGTAGGGACAGCTGGACCCATTATCACTGCCTAGGTCATGAGGCTCCAGCCCAGAAGCCCTGTCTACTACCTGGCAACAGCTAGAGTGGGCCTCAGCCCAGGGACATTTCAGGTGATCTACCTGTGCTTACAAAGGCCAAAAGAAAGTGAAAACTGTCATTGAAGTTACTTGGCATCACATAAAAAAACAACTAAACAAGGCAGAGCCTGTGGCTCAAAGGAGTAGGGCACCGGCCCCATATGCCGGAGGTGGCGGATTCAAACCCAGCCTCGGCCAAAAACTGCAAAAAAAAAAAAAAAAAGCAGCTAACTAAAGAATTATTGATTGAATTCAACAGTAATTATACTTTTCTACTGAATGCAAAAGGCTGCCCTCATGTAACACAGGGTACTGGTTGCAGTCTAGGAAGACTCAAGTTTTGCTACATGCCTTTTTTCTGACTCTCAGTTTCTTCATTTACAAAATGGAAATCACACCTTCTGCAGCATTTCTTATCTTGCTTATTGTAAAGACCACAGTAAGAAAACAAAACTGAAGAGCCTTGAAATTGTAGGAGGCTGCACAGCTTCAAGGAAGATCAAATGTATTTTTGTTTTTCTTCTTTAGTATCAAGGAAGAACATTAAGGATAACACCTTCAAGCGTTCCGGGACTGTTAGCTACAGGAGGGCTCCCACCGTATTCTCACCTGCTAGCACAGGTCTGGCAGCCATAGGTAGTTAATAAATATCTGATAATGAAATAACTAATGCTTACCACTGGCATTTTCATTTTCCTAATCTTTAGGATCCAAGAAAACATCATATTCTGAAGTAAAAAAGCATGATTTAGTGATTCAGAGCTGGATTCAAACCCAAACTTTACCATTTAATCACTATCGTAGGCTGGTCAGATGATGATTCTGAACCTTCCTGTCCTCATCAGGAAACTGTGAGTGATAGGCCCTGATACCAAGTTGCTCTGAGGAAAAATAATGAGATAGCATATGTAAGACTCAGTTGTTATGAGTATATCTCTGATGTCTTTCTCAATTTAAGAAGAGTTAGAATCATACGGATGCTTTAAAATTCTTTATTCCAATTTTACAAGAGGAAACCTGAGTCTAAACAGTTAAGATGACTTGACTTGCCAAGGTTGTAAAGCTCTCAAATGTGCTCCTTTAAGTCACCTTTCATCTGGGGCTGCTGGATGTTCTGGGAGAAGTGACACACACACAGGACACACACAGGGACGCTGGGGACTGTTCTCTCCCAGCCAGAGCAAACAGCCCCATCTTCCTGTGACTTCCTTCCCTCAGGATTGCCTCCCTCCTGTGGACCCTGTTAGGGACCATAACTGTGGGGTTCTTGTGTATTTCTTATTTGAATTCCTGTGATTTGCAGATTTCTTTATAGCTATTTATACCTCATGAAAGGAATTTCAAATTTTTGAGACTGAACAAACATAAACCAGAATGTATGGCCATTATCTCTGTTTTTTTTTTTTTCTTGTTAATGATTCTACATTTTAATTACCATAATCCCCATCTGCTTTGTTTTTCCCCCAGTAAGGCAGAAAGTGCTAGAGCAAATATCCTATGACATTTCTTCAAAAATGCAAAGCACTTGCATTCTGCATAGCTCATTGCTTTTTCTTAGGGATACACTAATTATGTTTACCCACACCATGTGTTCCCGTTCCAGCTGAAAAACATCTACACTGAAAAGCTTCTGCTTCAGGAAAGAGCAGACGGAAAATGGCTGTTAAGAGAGAAGCTCCTTTGGGAAAAGTTTCCAAGTACCAACTACTAACATTCCTTCCTTGTGTATCACAGCAGAGAGATATGATAATGTTGAAATCTACAACAAACCAGGTAGCAACTTAATCAAATAATTGCACAGGCGTCTTTTGGCAGCACATATATAACTTCCTGATGCAGGAAGCTACGTGAGGCATTTAAAATGGTTTCTCATTTAAGTGGTTTCTCATCCCTGAAGGTCTAAGGGGAGCCTGATGGCTATTTTGGTTGACATTGTAATTATCAGGGTTTCTATTGGTTTTCTGCCTGGAGACTGTGTTCTTTCTGTTTATTCCAGAAAGAAAAGCAGCTTCAAATACAAATGGGAAGACCAGCTTTAAGTAAGAGTCTGATTAGCAGTGTCTAAGGATCCTTCTTATTCTGAGGTCAAAGACAACAAGATAATGTTTCCAAGTGTGTGCTTGCGATCATGAAAGTTCTCTATAGAGACAAACCTTGAAACTTTCTCTGGTTCTCACCTTGTAGTGTCCTTTGATCCCTTATTCCTCTTCTTTGCTCCCTTCCCACCACTGTATCTCATCCCCAGTGAAAAGAACAACAAGAATGTGCAATCATCATATATAAGTTTCTAAAGATAGAACTGGGTATTCTACATTTCATTAGGATAGCGGTGAGGATGAACCCTCCTAACCTGGAGAGATGGAGCAGTAGGTGATTCCTGCCTACCTTCTGGGCTGGAGTAATATTTGCTCTAGAAAAGGTAATTATAAATTCCATACAAAAATACGATAAGGAAGCAGTCATTAATCCTGCTTTTCAAGCATTCACTTAATGACGAAATCTGAGGTACGAAGAAGTTAAATAATTTGTCTGAGCTTGTAAGGAACAGAGCTAAGATTCAAGCCCAGACACTGGTTGGCTCCAAAGTGCACATCTTAACCACTGCCATATACTGCCATGTCCCACCTTTTAACACAGGTCTCAAAATGCTTGCCTGCTAACACAATATCTCACTCCTAGTAGAGATCTTCCCAAGGATCTGAAGGGCTTAATCAGACATGAGTCATATTTAATGGGATTAAGGAGAAAAGACAGAGTTCAAAGCCCAGCAACAGGCATCAGGGAGACAGACAAATGGAGGAATGGGAAATTATCAAGGTGTAGACTAGGCATCCTCAAGGTGTTCTTGTAGATAGAGCACAAACTCTCAGGGACAACAGGTATTCAGAAAAAATTGGAGATAGGGTGCTCACAAAAATTTAAGAACTGTTAAATCAATGGCAGCAATTCTCAGAGCTTTCAACATAAGAATGTGCATATTATGAAATCAGGAAGCTTTTTTTTTTGACGGGGAAAAGCTTAGAAAGAAATTCAACAGAGAGGAAACAAAACCAACCCACATCTCTGCATTCTAGTGTTCCCATCACTAGGAAGGTGAAAATACTTGAGCAAAGTGCCACAGCCTTCCAGATCTCAACTTGAATTTAGGGTGTTAGACTGAAAGATCTCTGAGGCTCATCTTTGAGTTTGGTTTCTGTAGGCTTTCTTAACCAAGAGGGAATTATTTGGTGGCTTGTGGATCTCCCTATTTAAAATAAATCAAAGAGCTGGTCTGGCTATTTTCAATAAAGAGGAAGTTCCCAAATGCCCGCCCAGTCTCAAAGCCAAGGAGGCACACAAACCTTGGCCTGATACATAATCTTGGGTCTAAAGGAAAACCTTAGGAAAAGAATGAGTCAGAGATAGAGGACCAAGTCTGCAGGACCTACATGTGTCCACTCAAGCTCTGTAGCTCATCGTTTCTGAGAATGCCGTTGGAAGTGTCTTCCAGCACTGAAGGGAGGAATCTGGCATCTGTGAGTGCTGGGCCTGGAGAGCCGTGGACATCTCTCTCCAAGAAGCCTTCCAGCCCCTCTGGGCTGAGTCTATGTGGTTCTATAATAGCCCACCCTTACTGCTACAACAGAGTATGTTGTAGATTGTCTTTTCGTAACTTTCTATCATGGAAAAGTTCAAACATCTGAAAATATGTAGCATAGTGAATTCCCATGTACCCATCACTCAGACTCAACAGTTATGAATTCATGGTCAATCTTGTTTCATTTTGATCCTTATCCATGTCCCTCTCCCACTATACTGTTTTTAAGCAAATCCTGAACATACAACTATTGCTTCACATTATTTCAAGCCAACTAATCATTATGCATCTTAAAAAGATAAGGATTCTATTTAAACATAACCATTATTACAATTAAAAATTAGGAATCATTTCTTAATCATCAAGTATCCTATCAACGTTCACATATCTAATTATCTCATAAATGTCTTTTTTAATCTATGTTTGTTTGAATCAGAAATCCACATGAGGTCCACTCATTATAGTTGGTTGTCATGTCTCTAAATTTCTCTCAATCTAGAGATTCTACCCCTATCGATTCCTTTCCTTGCAATTTATTTAGGAAACAAACCAGGTTATTTATTCTATAAATCCCCCACAGTCTGTTTTTGCTAATGGAATCCCTGTGGCATACAGAATCCTATTCTTCCATCCTCTGTATTTCCTGAAAACTGGTAATTGAATCTAGAACCTTGGTCATACTGAGGAACAGACTTTTTTTAATTTTGTCACTCATTATTGGTCTACTCAGATTTTCTATTTTTTCATAAGCCAATTTCGACTGGTTGCAAGTGCCCAAGAATTTATCTATTTATTCTAAGGTTATCCAATTTGTTGGTATGTAACAGTTCATGATAGTCTCTCATGATCCTTTGTATTTCTGTGGTATAAGTTGTTATATTTCCTTATTCATGTCTGATTTTGTGTCATCTATTTTTTTTCTTAGTCTAACTAAACATTTGTCAATTTCATTTAGCTTTCCAAGGTACCAACTTTTGTTGATCTTTTGCGTATTTTTTAGTCTCTATTCCATTTATTTACATTCTGATCTTTATTATTTCTTTGCTTCTAGTAATTTTGGGTTTAGTTTGTTCTAGTTTTTCAGTTCTTTGAGGTGCAATATTGAGTTGTTATCTGAGATCTTTGCCAGTCTAATAGTGATAAATTCTTTCAGCTTTTGCTTGTCTCGGAAGAACTTTTTCTTTCATTTATGAAGTGTAGCTGGGTATAGTCTTCTTGAGTATAAGTTGTTTCTTTCAGCATTTTGAATGTATTATCCCATTCTCTGATGGTCTACTAGGTTTCTGCTGAGAAACTTGCTGATAGTCTATGTTGTACCTTTTTTAACTCTAAAATCAGACATTTAGTTCATTAAATCTTACCCCTTATAAGATTTAATGCTGTAAATTTCTCTGTTTACTGATAATTAGTTAGTGATAAATAATTATCAATTTATCTGAACCTCAATAAGTATTTTCATGGCCATTCTGTTTTAATTCCATTATGGTTTCTTATTTAATCCATAAATTACTTAACACGTTTACTAATATGTTTTCTATATTTTCACACCAGTTCCTTCCTTCATCTTACTTCCTTTTCCTCCCTTCTTTCCTGCCCTCCCTCCTTTCTTCTTTCTTTCCATTGTATTTTATATCCTGTTCCTTTTTTTTCTGAATTCTATTTGAGATCCTTTCTCCTATAGATATCCTTTCAATGAATGTCTGTGAGTGGTAAATTTTCTCAGCCTTTTCTGAAATTATCTTTTTACTCTCATTTTCCAATGAATATTTAACTATGTATAGGATTTAAACTTTGAGGAATAATGTCAGTTACTTTTAGTAGTTAGAAGATACTTATCTCCCTGTCTCCTGACCTTTATTATTGCCATTGAGGAGTCTGTGGAAAATCTGTTTTTCCCTCTGGTTGTATTTAAATTTTTCTGTATAACCCTTGATTCTTACATTTTACTATGAGGTATCTAGCTATAGTTTGTATGCGTGTGTGCTGTGCATGTGTTTAAAAACACTGCTTGGGACCATTGACATGGATCATGCCTATAATCCTGACATGCTGGGAGTCTAAACTGGGTGGACTTCTTGAACTCAGGAGACCAGCCTGAGCAAGAGTGAGACCCTATTTCTACTAAAAATAGAAAAACCAGCCAGGTGTGGTGGCAGACACCTATAGTCCCAGCTACTCAGGAGGCTGAGATAAGAGGATCCCTGTGCTTGAGCCCAAGAGTTTGAGGTTGCTGAGAACTATAATGCCATAGCACTGTACCCCAGGGCAACTGAGTGACATTCTGTCTAAATAAATAAATAAATAAATAAATACAAATACTGCATGGGACTCATTTGGACCTCTTCATTCTGAATAGTTTTCAGTTCCAGAAAATTCTCAGTCATTTCCTGAATGTAACCAATTCTATTTTTTTTGATGCACCTATTAAAACTACTAAGCTTCTTCCATCCTTGCCAATCATCAATATTTCCACATCTTTATCTCTAAGTGCTTGTTTTCTCTGAGCTCATAGGTTAGACTCAATGGATGATTTTAAAAGGTATTTGAAGAACCTATTTTATCCATCTACTTTTTAGAGGTCTAAATTATAACTTTTTTGCTTTTGTTTAGTACCCCATTAAGTACTTTTCAAATCTGTCTGTCCTTTTTTGCCCAGGGTCATCTTCTTTTTTTAAGGTTTCAATTTCCTTTTTTGTATTTGTCTATCTTTAAATATATGTGTATATGTATTTAAAGACACATATATATAATATATATATAAAATATCATTCTATGTTATGAAATTCTTGGAGCTCTAATTCTCCTGTTTTGTTGATTATTCCTCATATGTTTTCCTTGTGGGTTTTAAAATTCGTGATCTTAAGATCATCTCCAACCAGGCTTTGCCTATCAGAATCCTGTATGGCTTGGATGAGAGAGTTCTCCTTTGGGTTGAAGTCATGGCAAAGGATTTAGGAGTGAACTTGAAGAAGCTCCCACTGGACAAAAATGGGAAAATTTGAGCTTCCGTAAGAATAATATCTGCAATGGATTGGAATATAGCTTACGTGTTTGAAGCCTCTATGAGTTACTAGTCATCTTTAAAGGATATTCTTTCTTGTGCACACTGTACCTAAATGTAACTAAACAGTTGATAAGAAATGTCTCTTCATAGAATTATTTGAGTTAATAAGAGGAAAATCTATAGTAAGAAATCACAATTTTGCAACTGCAAATGATATAAGAGATCATTGATGGTCAATGACCATCAATACTGCTGACATCACAAAGAAAGAAATAAACAAGACAAAATACTCTTTCAAATGGAAATACACAACTCCACTATAACTGATGTAACCCTTCAACACATAGTACTTAATTAAGTACCACCAAATCTCAAGTCTTGAATGGGGGAATATTGCTTTTAAGCATTTAAACACATCGATAAACCATTAAGTTTGCTTTGTACCAGACTGTCAATGCAAAAAAGGGAAATACTTTAGGTTGAATCCTGTAACATGTATCTGCACAATTTAAAAATATATATTCTATATTTTGAAGGTCCAGGTATTTGAGTACACAGAAGTCTCAATTTGCTTCCTTCATGCACTTCATAAGCTATAACTCAGGCCTACTCACTGAGTGACCACATGGTGTCCAGAGACATTCAGATGACTATTTCCTACTCTCATTCTGCTTCAAGATATGCAAGCTCAGCCATAAACCACCTCATATAGATAAATAGGTTGAAAAAGCTTTAAAATACCCACAAACGTCAGTTCTTCCTCCCATAAGGCTTAACTGAGACAGTAGTGGAATTATGGCATCAAGACTTCCTGTAAACCCAAGAGCAACAAAACAATATATTTTATTACTCATAGTCACAAGGGATGAACACAGATGGGAAGTAGTCAGGCCCTTGGTGAGAAATAAAATCAGGCTTTCCAAGTGAGAAGATCCCTAGTAAAGCATATTGCTAATGTCCTTTCTCATTATTGATATAATGAACTTTATTAGCTCCTTTCAATTAATGATGTGGGGACCTACACATTTTAATTAAAGTCCTCACTTTGAATCCTGAGTGCCATTTGTTTCTGGTACATTTGATTCCTGGGTCCTTCTGTGGAGAGCTGGGAATGAAAGATAAAATGATATCATTTGAATGGAAATAAAGCATGAGAACTGATTACAGACCCAGATGAATGGAAAATGGAATAAACAAACACTTTCCTGTAAACAGGAAACCACTAATTAGATTTTTGGGCTTAGTGTAAATGCCTCCTAAATTGCATGTTAATAACTATCTTACTGTATATAGACTTAATTTTCCTGATTCAAAGGATGCACTAGCTGGATAGGTCCCTAGAGGTTTAATTGTGCTGGGTATCCTACCACAATGGTTACATTGAGATGGAAATAATACTGCAGAGAGCCATTATTTGTGTCTGTAGAGACTGGAAGCTGATCATTCTAAATTATTGTTTTTAGCTTCCTCTTGTTTTAGCCTTAGGAATATGTCAAAAATGGCCATAACTCACTTCCAAGTTGGACAAACAAATCTATATTAATTAAACACGAAGAAGGTCCATAAGATTAAGTCTCAGTGTCAGTGTGATGATCCATTAATTAAGAAACCCCAACCATCTAAGAGTCCTTGGTGAGGACTTGGGTCTCCAAGCCTCAAGATTGGCACCAGGCCACTGAAAGCAGTGAGAACATGACCTGTTTTTCACAATTGCATTATTTCAGGAGAGAAGTCAGGAAGGATCAGAAGAGAGCCCAGCAAAGGCGTACATAAAGGAAGAGAGAGGAAAGTAAATGTAAAATTGGGGAACTGTTTGCTTGGTAGAAGTGCAACAGGGAAATGTACCCCACTTGAAGATGTAAACCTGGCATTTCATCCTGACATAGAAGGACTCAGACTACCATCAGAATGGAGAAGCAATTAGACAGACACTAACAGCTCAGATCATGGGAAAAATATTTACATATAATTCTCCTTGAGTTAGATTTTGGTCTTCTTCCCAGTATCCCCCGGTTTGGAAAGAGCAGTGGTGGCTGCCTGATTTTTAGTCTTCCTCATACTCTCCTCCACCCCACCTCACCTGCTAAACAAACAAACAAAAAGGAAACAATGAGAACAAACAAAACTATACTTGACTAGGGTCTTCAGTATTACAAGGAGATAGAACATCATAACCTTCAACTTATCTGTAAGTAGAGGGGAAAGAAATTCTAAAGGGCTACTACTGCTTGCCTACCATTGTAAACCCATGAGTGTAAACAGTGAGGAGGAAGAAGTCTAAGAGTTTTTATGGAGGAATTCTGGGAAGATGGCTAGCTAGTAGCAACCCTCAGGAGAGGCTCCTGAGCAGAGGAAGTAAAACTGTATGGAATTGGACTCTATGAAGCCAAAGACGGGGGAGCCAAGAAAGAAGTTTGGAAAGCTATAACTCCAAGGAAGAGCATTCAAGAAAACAAAGTACAAGGTACAAAGCCTATCAACTAGAGGACTGGAGACCCCTCCCCAAGCAGGGGGCCTGCCACAGCCTATCTGCAAACAAGCAGGGAACAAAAGACCTCTCATTTTGCCTTGCTAGAGAGAGCTGCTAAACTCCACATCTCTTTCTCCAGGGAGGTTCCACTTATGAACCTAGACACCACCCTGCCAGGCATAAAATTGAACAGATATTTTCCCCCATAAGTCCAAACTCCCAGTCCACCCTTTCTCCCTCACATGGCGTTCTGAAGTTCTGCCCCCTGCAGAGCACAGAGTGTTTCGGCTTGTCCTGAGAGAACTGGGCATAGTGTTGACTGCCAACCATCAGGATGGAATCTGTGCCTAATGGGGAAGAAAGAGGGTATGGGAAGAAAGGGACACTCGGCGAGAGGAGCAGCAGTCAGGGCCATATTTATGACTATGATTGGCCAGTGGTAGTGTTCACCTCAGTTTGGGCTGTGTCTGGCAGAACAGGGAGCAGAACCCCCAGCTCTGATGGTACCCACAGCAGGAGAGTGGATGTCCCATGTGGACTGAGTTCGGGACACAGGGCTGGTCCCCAGCCCATGATGGGCCTACAAGCAAAGGCCTGATAGGCATGGACTGCAACCTGAGAGCAAGGGTGTGATCCCATGATTCCAACAGAACCCTCAAACAGTGGCTTACTGGTTGTGAACCAAGACCTGAAGGGTAGGGCATGGCCTACTATCTCCAGTGAGGCTGGTGAGCAGAAGCTTACCAGCTGAGGAATGAGACCTGCCAGCTGAGTGCAGTGCCCTAACTTTAACAGAGCCTGCAAACAGGAGCTTGCCAGGCAATAGACTGAGACTGGCAGGCAGGGACATAGTTCACTGACTCCAACTGGTCTGGCAAGCAGAGGCTAGCTGTGCATACACTGAGACCAGAGAGCGGGGCCAGTGCCCTGACTCCAACAGAGCCTGCCAACAGAGGCTTGCCAGGTAGTGGACTGAGACTAGCAGGTGGGGGCATGGTCCGCTGACTCCAACTGGTCTGGCAAGCAGAGGCTAGTTGTGTGTGGACTGAGACTGGAGGGCGGGGCCAGTGCCCTGACTCCAACAGAGCCTGTGAATAGAGGCTTGCCAGGCAGTGGACTGAGACTGGCAGGAAGGGGCATGGTCCCCTGAGCCAAACTAGTCTGGCAAGCAGAGGCTAGTTGGATATGGACTGAGACTGGTGAGTGGGGGTGTGGCTCCTGGCTCCAGCTGGGCCTATGGGCAGAGAAGTGAACAACACCATGGACTGAGTTTCCTGGGCAGGAGGGGGGATTCCTGGCTCCAATTGTGCAGTTGGAGACCCTTGAACCCTATCTGTTGGGCAGGGTTTGCACTGTCTGAAACAACTTGGTTGGAACTGTGTGTGGGGCTGTCCACTTGGGGACATTCTGAGGTTGATCTTCAAATTTCTAGCTGAAAAGAACTGAAGGGTGGGGGCTGGGCACTGCAGCTGTTTGTATCTCTTCACAGTCAGATTTAAACCTAATACTGTGGTTTCTTAGGACAGGGGAGAGGATGGCCAATAGCAAAACAGAGATAGGTTGTGCTATCTCACTAAGTAGCACAAATAGGTCCTCAGAGTCTCTGGCTAAAACCCTAAAAGGGGCCTTTGTAAGGTTGTAGGAGATAAGCCACAATTTCAAAGCCTAGTGCTTTGGTAAGGGGCTATCTCTACTATGTAGGAACCCCAATTCGATCTCACCCTACCAGTTCTAATAACCAAATGGTGGAAAATAATCATGATGTAGACCTAACAGAAGAACTCTGGCAACATGAATAACCAGATAGATCAACGCCACCTCCCCCCCAGCACAGGAAATGACAAAGGAGATACAATTGGAAGATGTCATGCATAGAGAAATGGCAGCAATGTCAGAAATCAAATTCAGAATATGGATTGCAAATAAGATAAAGAGAATGGAAGAAAATATAGAAATTGAATTCCAAAGAGTAGTTCTAAAGTTGTCTCAAGAAATTAATGAATTCAAAGCCCAAGTCACCAAACATAAGGACATAATGAGAAAAGAGATAGCAGAGCTCAAGGAAATGAAGTTAGGAGCTCCAAAATACCATAGAATCCCTCAGTAATAGAGTTGACCAGGCAGAAGAAAGGATCTCTGAAACTGAAGACAAAACTTTTGAACATTTCCAAACACTCAAAGAGGCAGACAAATGGAGAGCAAAAACTAATCATTCCCTGAGAGAATCATGGAATCACTCCAAAAGATCAAACATTTGTCTTATAGGAATTCCCAAAGGAGAAGAGGATGGTCCTAAAGGTACAGATACTCTACTCCAAGAGATTTTGGAGGAGAATTTCCCAAGCATTGCAAGAGATACAGAACTTCAAATAGCAGACAGATTCAGAACCCCAGCAAGACTCAATCCAAATAAAGCATCTCCTAGACACATTGTGATTAACTTTGCCAAAGTTAAGACAAAGGAGAAAATTCTGAAAGCAGCCAGACATAAGAAAAGCATTACCTACAAAGGGAGAAATATTTGAATGACTGCAGATCTCTCAGCCAAAACGTCTCAAGCCAGAAGAAGATGGTCATTAACCTTCAGTCTCCTAAAACAAAACAACTTCCAGTCCAGAATCTTCTATCCAGCTAAACTGAGCTTCATTTGTGATAGAGAAATCAAACACTTCAATGACATAGACATGTTGAAGAAATTTGCCATAACTAAACCAGCTCTCCAGGGTATTTTCAGACCCGTCCTCCACAATGACCAGTGCAATGCTCTACCTCCAAAGTAAACTCACCCAAAAATTTTTGTACAAAACCCAACTTCCACAGTGGTGAAAAAATTAAAAAAGTCCACTGGACATCCGAAAATCATGACCCTCAAAATACAACCAGGCTTGTCAGTTCTCTCAAGTAACGTGAATGGCTTAAATTGTCCTCTAAAGAGGCACAGGCTGGCTGACTAGATACAAAAACTCAGACTGGATATCTGCTGTATACAAGAATCTCACCGTGGGGGTGGAGTCAAGATGGCGGTCTGCAGCCAGCTTTCCACAGAGGCTCCCATCCAGAAAGAGAGTTAAAGGACAGAAATTTAGCAAGAAAGCTGATGGTTCAGATCTGAACCAAAAGAGAAGGTCGAAGAATGCACATCAACCCTGCTGAGGCGACCTGCAACCCCAAAGATACAAACAAAAGGTACAGAATCCATCACCAAGCAGAAGGGAGTCCCCTACCCCATGAGAACAGCTCGCAGTATACTCTATACCTCCGTACAAACAGGCAAGCAGAGTTCAAATGTCCTCCCATTTTACCCCATGGGAGAAACCTTCAAAAACCGGACCTTGTTCCCCTACTAGGATGCCATGGCACTCTCCTGCCAGGCATAAAACTGTATATGACTGTATATACTCTTTACCTTCAATTTTGAACTCCTGGCACTCATCTCCACTATCACTCCGAGTTCTGGAAGCCTGTCCCCCATGGAGTCCAGATTCTTTGACATTTTCTTGAGAGGTATAGACGGGGTATGGACTGTTGCTGAACTGTGCTGACCTTCCAACTCGGGAGTAAGGAGAAGATACTTGGCTGAGGGAGAGGTGGTACCAGGAGGGACTGGCAGCAGTGGAGCAGTGACGGTGGGGCTCAAACCCCTGGGGATATTTTGAGGAAACACTCCCAGTCTCTCTGGGCAACCCAGGGAAGCCGGACAGCTTCTCCAGTGGCAGCCGCTGGTGGAACAGATCTGGAACAGAGCGCAGGCTCCTGGAGTAAAGGGTATGCCTGAGGCAGAAGCGGCCTGGGTGGAGCACAGGGATTAGAACACGTGCAGTGACAGCAGACACCCAAGGCTGGGCTGACCCAGAGGAATGCTTTACTGAGCTTCAAATGCACCCAGACCTCAGGGGATCAAAGCTGAGACAAAGGGGAAAAATAGCCGGGACAGAAACAAATTCTTCAAAGTTGTTCTAGTCTGTCAACAATATCAATCAAGGACAGGGCTGGACTGAGTGAATCGCCCCAGCCCCTGTCAAGCACCCAAGGTTCTTAGCCCTCACCACCCCCTGCTGAATAGTGACAGAGAGTATCAGAGAGTGGCGGCCTGGCTGAGGAGACTCAGATCTCCTGGAGTTTTAGGCAGGCATAAATGCCTGCAGCATCTGCTCATTGGAGGGAACTAGATCACAGACCTGTGGGGTTACCAGTGACTGGGTGTGACAGAGGTGCAAGGTGGGGAAAGAGGCATCAACCTTCCCAGACTAGTTTATTTGCTAGAGGGGTCTTTCTGATCTCACGGAGCACCCAAACGAGTTATATTAGAATTGCCAGCAGACCTCTGCTATCTAGTTGCCAGAGACCATTTGAACTCTCACACCTGAGACCAGTACTGACTGGGACAATTGATTGGGACCTCTTCAACTGGGCCAATGACCCGAAGACTATACAAAGTGGTACCCTGGGTGTGTGGTAGTGGAAAGGTTTGATTTTCCTTTTCCAATTGTTGCCTGTGAGGGGTGCAGTGACTTAACTGCTGGTATTTCTCCACAGCTCAGACTTCAACCCAGAGTAACTGATTCTCTAGGGTAAGACAGAGCCACTTAACCCCACCATATCAAAAAGATCCCCAGATTCTCAGGAAGTAGTACTGTACAGATCCTTGGTAAAAGTCTAGGGGAACAGGTTCAGATGTCACTCACGGCTTTCACACAAAGGACTGGCCAATCACTACTCCTAGCACCCCAAAACCAACTTATCCTTATCTACTCATCCAGCCAAACGGTGCAAAATAATCATGGGGCTGAATCAGTGAAAAAGCTCTGGCAACATGAACAACCAGAGCAGATCAACCCCCTCAAGGAACAATTCAGCAAACACAACTGAAGATCCTATGCTTAAACAGATGGCTGAGATGTCAGAAACTGAATTCAGAATTTGGATTGCAAATAAGATCAATAAAATAGAGAAAAGGTTGGATTTAGAAATTCAGGGAGCATTTCAAAAATTGTTTCAAGAAGTCAAGGAATTGAAAGAGAAAATGACCAAAGATTTTGACACATTGAGACAAGAATTTGCAGCCCTCAAAGATCTGAGAAATACAGTAGAATCCCTCAGTAACAGAATGGAGCAAGCAAAAGAAAGGATTTTTGACATGGAAGACAAAGCTTTTGAACACTCCCAAACATCCAAAGAGGAAGAGAAATGGAGGGCAAAAATGAATCAGTCTCTCAGAGAGCTCTGAGATAATTTGAAGAAAACCAATATTCGCCTCATAGGAATACCTGAAAGCAACGAAGTGGCCTCACAAGGCACAGAGTCTCTTCTTCATGAGATTATGAAAGAGAACTTTCCAGACATGCCAAGAGATTCTGAAATTCAGATAGCAGACAGTTTCAGA